>ML834627.1:78821-90656 GCA_009831015.1 Picea engelmannii | reverse complement strand
TGTCTGTAAACAAATTTCAGTGCTTTGATATTAATGAAATGAAGTGTCATTTCCGCTGCATCTTTGTATTCATGGTTATTTGTGTATTTTGTTGTGTTCCTGCATAAATTCATATCAATGGGATTGGTAACCTTCATCAAGATCCTTATCCTCAACCTCTTGTTGATCGATGTCGTGTTCCCTTCTTTCTTGGAATTTACTAACAAAGGTCTCAACGGAAACTAATCTCTCCAGACTAAGAGTATTTGGGGTAAAGAGGTGTTCTCCCTTGAAAAAGGAGATATTTTCCTCGATTTGTATAGCCATGTGATACGCTACTTGGATTTTTCTTGGCCCCTTTTTACTGAGGAGAAACCCCAAATGCACTAAGAGTGCATTGATGTAGAGGTAAGCGAGGTACTTATCTCCAAGAAAATGGCTTCTAGGAATTTGTTGTAGCAAATTCTTGAACCTAGTATGGGATTCCTTGACAATTTCATTCTTATTTTGTTTCATGTACTCAAATCTTTTTATTAGCATGGGGATATCTTCTAATTTAATACCCCATTTCTCGAGAAAGGTTTTTTATAACTGGTCCATAGATGTGATGCTAGCATCAAGGAGATCACAATACCATTTCCTAACACTGCCATGAAGAGTAGCTGAGAAAAGCTTCATTGCCAAATCTTCAACATCATCATTGATAGGGTGGAGTTGAAAGAAAGCCCAAAAATTATCCATGTGATCTTATGCCCTAACCCCATCATTACCAGTGAATCTTGGGAGCCAATTTTCATACCTCGGAGGCATTCGTCGAGGGTAACCTGGAATTTTACTCATATCCAAGGGTTTAAAATTACGTGGGTCTCATAGAGAAGCCGTCGTTTGCTTTATCATTAGTGGAGTCACAAAATAATCCTTCTAGGGATCATCAAAGGGAAAAGAGGGAATCACCCTCAGTGGAGTCGCCAGGTAAGCTTTGTGAAGTAAAGACTTTGGATAAAGGCTTACCGAAAAAGTGTCGTTTGAGGAAAATTGACTCGATGTTCCCCGAAAACGACGCCAAAATGTTATCGCACAATGTGTACTTTCCCAAAGCCCAAGGTAAGTGAATGAAAGATTGGCGTAACAAGGGGTGACCTGTCACTGTCACCTTAATAGGAAACCCCTTTTTGTTTAGGAGTATATCAAAGTTACCCCAAGGTAGACGTCCCTAGTGACATAAAGGGATGATAAAACTAAGGCAAGGATGCACGAAAATCCCCCTCTCACTGGTCACTCAATTCAAAAGATTCTTAAGGTCTTTAACGGATGAAGCAATGGTAAAAAATAGAGTGTACATGCCCAGAACAAGACAACAAAGAAAATATGGCAGCTTTCAAGTACAAGAAATGATGTTAGTGCTTCATAAGACCATGAACCTTCAAAAAATAGGCTAGTTGATAAAAAATTGCAGCAATGTAATAGTTTACAACAACAATAAGTATTTTGTAACAGCCGCAAAAACATATGCCTTGAAATTGCTTGAAAAATATAAGAAAATGTAGCTTTAACTAGGTAGAATGATAATTAATTGTCACAAGCAAATTTAGCAATGTATGGCTAGCCTTGAATGTTAATTTTGCAGATAATTTACTACAATTAGATGGTTGTAGCAATCTTTTGTAACAACAACAAGTTCTAGTGCTTAGAATTGCAAGAAAACACCATATAAACTTAGCATTTATCTAGTAGATTATTTGGCAATTCTCACAAGCAATTTCTGAATGAGTTAGGTGCAAGTTGTGTAGGTGTATACAACAAATTAGTATGAATTAGTATGGTTGTAGCAGTGATTTGCAACAGTAACAAGTGGATCTCTGGCGCCCTTATCTTTTGGGGCAACACTTCCAAATTAAGACAGATCATCAGAGCCTCAAGTGTTTTCTGGAGCAACGTCTTTCATCCCCATAGCAACAAAAATGGGTGACTAAGCTATTTGGATATGATTATGAGATTATTCACAAGAAAGGAAAATACAATGTGGTTGTTGACGCTCTTTCAAGAAAATATGGAGATGAAGGGTCCCTTTTTTCCCTCTCCTTCATTGTACCATATTGGCTCTAAGTTGTTCGCTATGAATGGTTGCAAGATCCCAAAATTTTGCATCTAATCCAACAATTGCAAGACAATTCTCTAGTTTCCTCAGGGTACTCTTGGCAAAATGTTGAGCTTCGCTACAAAGGTCGTCTGTATTTAAGTAAACAGTCACAACTTAAATCCTTGGTGCTTTCTGAGCTTCATGCTACACCCATAGTTGTGCACTCAAGGTTTACCAAAACCTATGATAGGGTCAAACATTCTATTTTTTGGGATGGAATGAAACATGACATTCTCATTTTTGTGGCAGAATTTGATGTTTGTCAATGCAACAAGGTAGAAACAGTCAAAGCCTCAAACACACTACAACCGCTTCCGATTCCACCCGCTATTTGGAGGGATTTCTCTATGGATTTCATTGTTGGTTTACCTAATTCAAGAAATAAGTCAGTCATCATGGTGGTAGTTGATTGTCTTTCCAAGTATGCTCATTTATGTGCTCTTCAACACCCATTTATCACCTCCACAATGTCTCAAGTTTTCATGGATCATATCTTCAAGCTTCATGGCATGCCTCATTCTATTGTTTCTGATAGAGACCCCACTTTCACTAACATTTTTTTGCAAGAACTATTGAGGCTACAAGGCACCCAATTGCATATTAGCATCGCCTATCATCCCCAGACGGATGGTCAAACTGAAGTTGTCAACAAGTGTTTGGAAACATATATGAGGTGTTTTGCATCTAAAAGGAAAAATCAATGGGCTCAATCGTTACCCCTAGTTGAATGGTGGTACAAAACTTCTTACCATACAACTACTCGCATGACTCCTTTTGAAGCAGTATATGGACAAAATCCACCTTCAATTCTCTCATACATGCCCGACGTCTTGAAGGTCCAAGCGGTAGACCAAAATCTTACAATTCGAGAGGCTATTCTCCGTACCATCAAAGAGAATTTGGTCATGGCTCAAAATCACATGAAGCAACAAGCAGATCAAGGTTGCTCAAAACGTCAATTTACTAAAGGGGTTTAGGTGTTTTTTCGACTGCAACCTTATAAGTACACTTCACTCAAGGATGACCATTGTCAGAAACTAGCGCCCAAATTTTATGGTCCTTATACAGTTCTCAAGTGTGTGGGAAGGTGGCCTATTAGTTAGCTTTGCCCAGTTATTCTAAGCTCCATCATGTTTTTTATGTTTCCTACTTAAAGAAGGTGATTGGAACTAAGTGCCAAACTCAAACCAGTCTTCCCAAGTTGGATGAAGAAAGATCCATTTGGCTGCATCCACAAGCAGTCTTGGACCAACGTGAGCGTCATCTCTGTCAGTGCACCATCAACAAAGTGTTAGTATAGTGGAAATTTACAACTCCAACAGATGCCACCTGGGAGCCAGCTACCATTCTACAACAATTTCCTCATCTCAAGCCTTAAGGATAAGTTTGTTTTTGAAGGGGGAGAGCATGGTAAGGACCTAACCTCCTTAACCCCTCACGTAGGTAGAAAATTATATTTTCCATGTAATGAAGGCCAATATTAATAAGGCCTAGTAATAAGGAAGAATAAGTCAAATGTAAGAAGACCTTATAGACGCTTCTGCTTCTAGAAGATCTTCCTTTAGATTGTTCTTTTGGTAGATATATTTAGTATAAATAAGAGTCACGAGCATGAGAAGTTTTTTCTTGAGAATTATTGTAATAGAGTGTTGCTTTACTGGAGGTTGCACCCTCGAAGAGGCAAGTGAACATTGTTTCCTATCAATAAATGTATTATTTTGGTGTTGTGATTTCATCTATTGTGTTGTTCCATTGTTAATTTCTGCATTTTTTTTGTTTTTAGCTATTATAATAGATATGGTACCTTACAATGGACCCCAGATCTACAATGCAAATGTGCATGTAATTTGCTAGATTTTTTGTGCGTTACAAAATCCAACTCTCGTTGAGCTTTGCACAGACATTGAACATAATAGTCCCATGAGATTCAATGTCTAATCATACTTTTTTACAATGGTGCATGTAATTTGCTAGAGCTTTTGTGCATTACACAATCCAACTCCCATCAAGCTTTGCATAGACATTGAACATAATAGTCCCATGAGATTCAATGTCTAATCATACTTTTTTACAATGGCAACCCCATGCATTGTCATACAAACACACAATTGTTAAAATGTATTGTCAAATTTTAATTTTAACACCATTATGCATGAATGTCACTAATTTCATCCATCTTAATCCAAATCTACCAAATATAAGAAATAATAATATTTAAATAATTTTTAAAAATAAAAAAAATTGAAAGTTGCACTTCAAAGTTTTTTTATCCCTCTTAGCCATGAATTTATGTGAGCCAACATTTACAAACAACCATCATTGGTCAAATCATATCCATAATGAATCCCAAACTACGACATTATACACTCTAACACAAAAGTACAAACACCATTGTATAATCCAAAACAAGAACTAAAGATCACCAAGAGCATCCATAATAATGCCTTTAATAAATAACATAGTAAATACCATTTATCCTCCATAATAATGCCTTTAATAAATAACATAGTAAATACCATTTAGCCTCATTCCCAAATCCGGGGCCCAAAATGGGCTAGAACTATGAATGATTGTGGAAACTATGAAAGGTCCACTCATTTATAGTTTCAACTCGCTCATCCCCAAGAGAGGTGTGCATAGTGGATAATGTTTAAAAAAATATAAACTCAAGTTGAATTAATTCTAACTCTCAATTTTTTTTTGATACACAATTACATTTATATACTCATGTAGAGTGTTTCCATATCATTATATAAAATATTGTTAGAGAGGTATACTAGGTAAATCTTTTTTTTTTCACGCAGAAAAAAGTAGTTTCACTGCTATTCTATTGAGAATCAAGTGAAACTTTCAAAAATACATGAGATGGTTACATTGAGCATTGATTCTATATGTCTCTTATCGGGCTTATAAAAGGCATTGCTAACTACTATTCTTGTCTTCATCATAAAGATACTATAATGTCCAAAATTATACAATCATTTCTATAGTTATACATCCATATCGACACTACATAAATAGTATCTAAAAGCTAAATGACCACTTATGAAACTGACAGTTAAAACAATGGAAGTCTATCCACATGGATAATTGTTCCTTACACAAGTTCCTCAAAATAAATCCATCTAGGAGAACAATTCAAAGCCTTTTTAGAAAGTTGATCAACAATAGTGTTGTAGATTCTGTGAACATGCATAAATTTGAGCCTTTCAAAGCTATCTTTTAACCTCCAGATCTTCTCTTTCCATGGCCCAAGGTGGATGATGTTCATATTAGCTTCCCCTTTTATCCAATCTATCATTACTTTTGAATCACCAACGACCATCATATTGTTTAGAGATAGACTAGTTGCTAGAAATAAGAGGCCCCATAAGCCCAATAGTTCAGCTTTCATATTCCTACCTTCACCCCCTGCAAAGTGTGCTTTGAAGTAATGGTCTATACTAATTTTGAGGAAAAAACCTATACCACAAAAACCTCCATCAACAACACCATCAAAGAATCTAATGGGGGAGTCATCAAAGTAAACTGGGCTGAGAATGTAATCGATTCTATCTGGCTTAAACTCATAATGGGAATCATGTATTGAAAGAAGGATTTTTTTTGAAATGTTGGAATCTTGTCTAGACCAGTTCTCAAATAACATCTTGTTCCTGTATTTCCATATTCCCCATATCACAAGAAAAGGAATATGTCTTATCTTAGGGTATTTAATGAACCAATTAAAAATATTCTCTTCTAAACCATTTTGTCCCCAGGCATCCAGAATCTTCAGAAATAAAAGAACTTCATCCCAAATGGATTTAGAAACAACTCAATGCACAAATAGATGAGCAATCGTTTCTTCATCATTAAGGCATAAGCTACATGCTATAGGTCCTATTCCTCCTATTCTTTTATAATTAACACCTGTAAGAATACAATCCATCAAGCATAACCAGATAAAACAAATTATTTTGCCAGAAACTTTAACTTGCCAAATTGCCTTAAACCACCATCGATTCTCATCCAGATTATTAGAAAATAATAAGGATTGGTATGCTAACTTAACAATGATTGAACCGGTCGCCCGATTCCAAGACCAAACGAGTATATCACAAGAATCATTAAATGCGATACCATTATTACAAAGCATAAAAAGGAAGTTGTCCCATTCAAAGGCCAACTCACCCATAAGTCTAAGACGCAAAGATTCCTTCCAGCAAGGAGAAATTCCATAACCATTTGGATGAGCAGCTTGGGCTAATGTGAAGATATGCAAATTGTTGAGATGATTAATTAGAGGTCTAGAAAGAAAACACATAGAATTGCCTCCAATGAATGGATCCAGGCCGAGAATAATTTTCTTGCCACTGCCCACAGTCCAGGCCAACCATCTCTTAATTATAGGCATGGAAGTCATAAAGTTCTTCCATATGATAGAAGCAACCGAAAATTTAAATTTATTTCTTCTAATCCAAGAAGGAATATCTATGCCTTTTAGGTATTTCTTTCTTAGCACCAAACTCCACAGACCACTACCAAATAGATCCCTCCAACAAGATTTAGCGGCTAAAGAAAGGGAAAACCAGTTGATATTGCACAAACCCCATCCACCACTTTCCTTTGGCAAAGCAAACTTTTGACATTTAGCTAAATGGAAGCCAGTATCTTTCCTAGCCCCTCTCCATATGAATTTTGTTATAAATTGTTGAATTCTGTGCAATATGGAGGACGAGATCATAACCAAGCTGAGCCAATACACAGGTAAACTTTGTAAAACCGACTTTGCTAAAACTAGCCTGCTGCCTAAGGATAACCATCGAAAGGACCAACTCCCAATTCTCTTTTCCAATTTTTGTATTAGCCAATTCCAATCAACCACTCGATTTTTATTGGGCTTAAGATAGAAACCAAGACACTTCATTGCATCCTCAATATCCATAAACTAAATATTAAATACTAACCGCATTTTATCCTCTAACTCTAGATCAATATTTATGCTAGGAAACACGACTTTTTGTAGTTGACGACCATACCTTAAGCTTGACAAAAATTAGTTAAAAGAGAGTGAAAGGTCTTCCATTCTTCGAAATTTGCATCACCAAGGATGAGCACATCGTCAACGAAAAACAAATGGGAAATGAAATTCTCAAGAGAGACCTTGATACCTTTGAAGGATCCAGCTTCCACAACCTTTTTCATTTGCCTACTAAGGAATTCAACAACTAGAAGGAATAGTAAAGGGGAAAGAGGACACCCCTGCCTCAGACCTCATTGACTTTTAAATTGTTTTGTAGGAGAATTGTTTATCAATACTGCCATACTAACATTTGACACACATGCCATAATCCATTGTGTAACCTACCACTTAAGCCCAATCTGGATGAGTAATAACCGTAAAAATTTCCATCTTAATTTGTCGTATGACTTCTTTAAATCCAACTTAAGAATTATTGAGCTTAATTTCTTAGACTTTACAGAGTGCAGGCATTCTTGAGCTAAACCCATAGCATCAAAAATCAATCTATCCTTGAGGAATCCAAACTGTTCTTGAGAAATACTAGTAGCCAATTTATCTTTCATACAGGAGGATATGACTTTGGAAATCACTTTATAGAAAAAATTACAATGAGCAATGGGTCTGATATCATGAAAGGAGGCTGGTTTTCTCACCTTACGAATAAGGGGAAATAAGGTAACATTGAGAGCGCCCGGAATGTGACTTGATATTCTGGAGTCCTTGGCAACCTTTATAAGGTCATTCCCCATTATGTCAAAAAAGCATTGGAAGAGTTCTTGAGTCCACCCGTCCAGTCCCATACTCTTCTCTTTCAACATTTTACTGACAATATGCTCAATTTATTCTAAGGTGACAGGCTTGCCTAAATCATCACTCTCATCATGAATGAAAATTCTTGGCACATCTTTTAGGATATGAATCTGATTTCTCGTGTTTTCAGTCTCAAGAGCACTGTACTGAGACTGGAAAAACTTAAATGCAGTCTCCTTAATCTCCTTCTCAGTGGATATAACATTACCATCTTCATTTGTTATGTCCCAGATTGTGTTTTGGTTTCTTCTTTTTTTTGCAAATTTATGGAAGAATCTAGTATTCTTATCACCCTTGTTCAACCAAAGTGCCCGACTTCTGAGTCTCCAAGTTGATTCTTCAATTGCAAGGATATTGTCCTTCCTTAGTTTAAGGGCCTTTAGAAGATTTAACTCATCTTGCTTAAACACCTGCGATGGGCACTTAGCAAATAGATCTGACATTTTAAAATTGATATGCAGAAGATCTGAACGAAGTTGTTGTTTTTTGTCTGGCTGCCACTGAACAACCACTTTCTTTAACTTTTTCAATTTGTCACACAGTAGAACAGTAGGGGAACTATCTGTCCATTTATCCATAGAGATCCAAGTTGACCTGATAAGGGAAATAAAATCCGGTTCGGATAACCATGAACTATTGAATTTAAAGGGAACACTATCTTTTCGATGTGAGAAATCTATTTGAAAACAGATCGAATTGTGATCTGAAATAATGGAGTTGATTGTCCAAGACCTATATTTACATTGATTGGAGAGTAGATTCCCATCCAAAAGAAATTGATCCAACCACTTAGATATACCTTCCAATCCATCTCTTCCATTGCGCCAAGTCAGAGACAAATGAGATGGTCGCAAATCCACAAGACCCGTGGAATGGAGCATGCTGGAAAAAAAGTATGCCAAAGGATCAACCTTAGCGGAGCTACCCCAAACCTCCCAGGCAGAGAGAGTAAAGTTTAAATCCCCCCCAACAATTAGCCCTTGTTCTTATAGTAGGCTAGAATCCAAAATAGATTGCCAGAAGCATTCCCTGTCTTTATAAGGTGCATAACAATTTAAGAGTTTAACTCTGGCATTAGAATGCTTGAATCTTCCCTCCAAAAATATACATGCAGTGGAGCCAAAAGCACACAACTCAGCAATCACATGATTACAACCAACTAATAAACCACCCGACCGACCATTTGGGTCTATTATCCCCCACTTTCAGGGATAACTAGGAGATCATGTCTCGAGGCCCACAGGTCTTAGACATGGAGTACTGAGAGTAGGATTGACTTTAGCATGGCCCTGGAGGGCCCACCTTTTCTTTCTTCCAACATCTTTATCTTGTTAGCAGCAACATCATCCATCACCATCGGCTTGGTCCTGTGTCATAGATGGTTCTTGCTCCATGAGGTAATTAGTCCGGGCATCATGGTATGTGTCACTTTGATCATCAAAACCATCGAATGTATGCATATGATTCCTTTTATTTCTAACAACTGCTTGGATTTTACACTTTCCCACTTGACCATGTTTGGGGGGATTGACAGGGTGCCCTAGCAAGCCTATGTCTATAGTTTTTGGTTTTCCACTAGGGGGAATTTCTGAAAATCCATCGTCCGCTCCCATCATAGTACCACTTTTCCATCTTGTTTCTCGCTCACTTATCCCATTCCACTTGTCCAGACATTGGGTTGACCTATTTTCAGGATTGCACCTTATCTCGTGGGAAAAAGGGGCTAAAGGCCCAGAAGGTAAAAGCAAGCTGGTGAAAGATAAAAGCCTAAAAAATAAAACCTCGAGATGCTTCACCGAGGGATCCCCGAGAAAGAAATAAAAATATTCTTAGCAATAAACAAGAGGGGCCCGAAAAAATAATAAAACAAGGCCTAACCAGAGGATAGGGGGTCTCATCACGAGCCAACCTATTATATCCATGGGTATCTAACAGTATGACATTGCCATTAGTTGGTCACCATGCCAGGGCAGTGACTCTTGGTTGCATGGCCAAGGGAAAGGGGGTCTCATCATGAGCCAACCTTCTCATTTATGTGAAAATACTTGTGGGTAACGTTGTCACCACTAGTCACCACGCCAGGGCAGTGTACCCTGATTAGCTCTTGAACAAAAGCAATAAAAGATAAAAGAATAAAAGACAAGAATGGGCTTGGAAAAAATGCATCCATGACAGGTACAACTCGCCTTCTACAAAGGCACCCACAGGTAACATTTTTTGCATCCTTGGCCCTCACTGCACCCACATGTTTGGACATCCCCTAACCACATCACCCACTCACATGGCTTGGATGAGGTCCCCTCCAGGAACTTTCCTTTTCCAGTGAGCACTAGCCCAATAGGACGTCTTGTCCTTTTCTCCAGACTTGTATTGTAGGCTTGTGTAACGTCTTTGAGTTGCTGACTGATGTATTAGGGATTTTATGCACATGTTTAATAATATTGATGATGAAATGTGATTGACATTGCTATGATCCATGTGACTGATGAGCCCATGGAGGGCGTAGCTTTTGATGTGCAGGACCATACCCGACGGACAGGTACCATTTGGACCGATACACATGGGGAGATGATCAACTCAGACCTCCATGGGGCTGAAGAGCCCACCAGGTGGATGCTAAGACCCCATCAAGGGGTGGAGACAGGACATAGATGGATCAGAGGCTTTGCACCAGAGAAGAAGAGGGCGTTCCACCAGAGGCGCCTCGACACAACTTGACCTAGGGGGTGTGAGCCCTTTTTAGTGGAACGTTGGCCTTGGAAGGCCTGGGATGTCACCCATGATGATCATGACATCACCCAGTTGTTGTTGGATCGAAAATAATGTGTAACACTAGTCTATTGGACGTCTTGGGAGACAGACTAGGCAACAGTGGCACGTGTGGCAGGTTGGAGAAGCCCAAGGAGGGCTAACGTTGTGCTCCAGTGATGCTTCATTTTCCCTAGAAGGGGCTAATGTCCCCCTTAGAGGGGATTTTTATCTCTTTTCAGCTTGATTAGGGTTTAGATTTAACAATTTAATGTAAAAACAATATGATTTGCTATTTTGACCTTGTCGGCCTTTTACATGACCTAAAATGTAAAATTAGGTCATGGTACTATATAAATGAGGGATTTTTACCTTCATTTTTTCATCACAACTTACTCACTCCATGAGGAGGTCTGAAATTTGCGCCCTCTCTTGGGTTATTGGCTGATTTAGTGATGTGCACTAGTTGAAGGAGGATTATTTTGGCATGTCTTGGAATTTCTCTTGAAGGAAGGTGTTACAAGTAGGGTTTGCATTGATATTTCTTGATGAAATGTAAGTATTTTTCTGCAAAACTTCTTGAATGGATGGTTGTAGTTTAAGCATATGTTTACGATTTTGCTGAACAAAACCCTAGGTGACAAGGACACAAGTAGGTTCTTGTCTCATGTCCCCTTTGAGAGAGATTTTCATCCATTGAAGAAGAAGAGAGCCTAGTCGTTGCTACACACTCTCTCTCTCTCTCTCTCTTCATTTATTGCTAGTCGTACTATCTAGAGGCCAAGAGGAGAGAGACGTCTTAAGCCTAGGTCTACTACACTTGGGGCCGTTTTTCCCTAGGGTTTCCTGAAAAGGCCTTGCTCTAGCAACACCTTGCTTCATCAAACCCTCTAGTTTTGTTTTTTTTATGCTTCATCTTTCAACTAGCCGTTTTTTGCCATTGAGCTAAAGAAGGAGGAGAGAGCACCGAGGCCTAGTTTATCTACACCAAGGTGAGCTTCTCTCCCCTAGGGTTTTGACTTTGGGGCCTTGCTCTGGCAACACTCCAAAGCCTCTCCCTCTAGTCCTTGACCTACTTACCTTTGCCTCCTTTAGCCTTTGCATCCTTCACTATTGACTCCATTTAACCCTAAGGCACCAATCCTGAGATCCCTTG
>ML834627.1:65844-78721 GCA_009831015.1 Picea engelmannii | reverse complement strand
GGCCTTTTACATGACCTAAAATGTAAAATTAGGTCATGGTACTATATAAATGAGGGATTTTTACCTTCATTTTTTCATCACAACTTACTCACTCCATGAGGAGGTCTGAAATTTGCGCCCTCTCTTGGGTTATTGGCTGATTTAGTGATGTGCACTAGTTGAAGGAGGATTATTTTGGCATGTCTTGGAATTTCTCTTGAAGGAAGGTGTTACAAGTAGGGTTTGCATTGATATTTCTTGATGAAATGTAAGTATTTTTCTGCAAAACTTCTTGAATGGATGGTTGTAGTTTAAGCATATGTTTACGATTTTGCTGAACAAAACCCTAGGTGACAAGGACACAAGTAGGTTCTTGTCTCATGTCCCCTTTGAGAGAGATTTTCATCCATTGAAGAAGAAGAGAGCCTAGTCGTTGCTACACACTCTCTCTCTCTCTCTCTCTTCATTTATTGCTAGTCGTACTATCTAGAGGCCAAGAGGAGAGAGACGTCTTAAGCCTAGGTCTACTACACTTGGGGCCGTTTTTCCCTAGGGTTTCCTGAAAAGGCCTTGCTCTAGCAACACCTTGCTTCATCAAACCCTCTAGTTTTGTTTTTTTTATGCTTCATCTTTCAACTAGCCGTTTTTTGCCATTGAGCTAAAGAAGGAGGAGAGAGCACCGAGGCCTAGTTTATCTACACCAAGGTGAGCTTCTCTCCCCTAGGGTTTTGACTTTGGGGCCTTGCTCTGGCAACACTCCAAAGCCTCTCCCTCTAGTCCTTGACCTACTTACCTTTGCCTCCTTTAGCCTTTGCATCCTTCACTATTGACTCCATTTAACCCTAAGGCACCAATCCTGAGATCCCTTGTGTTGAAGTGACCTTTATCAAAACTACTCTCAACACATTGATTGAAGCCCTAACTACACTAACCCTAGCTTATAAACTAACCTTTCTAACCCAATGTTGTCGTCATCTCTTGCTATTAATACTCTTGTGCAACAAACGTTTTGTTTTATAAGAAATTGAATGGTGATTTAAGGCATTTATTGAATGAAGTGTTGATTGGTTACATTGAATGTCATATTGTTCCAATATTTATTGGTGAAGTGATATAATTTTCATTGCTATTGATAAACATTGACTTTGTCAACATTTATTGTCAAATTGCTTATATGTTCATCAGATAGTCATCCATTTATATGAAGTACTAACCCATTGAATTAGCTTGCATATATCATTTGTTGTTGCTTTGTCTCGGGCAGGTATATCTTTGGGGGTTTTACTTTATTATTGGTTGTTTAGCCGGGACTATCTGCTTGGTGGTGACTTGTGAGGGGGGAATCTATCCTTGTCTTTTAATCCTTTTGCCTTCTCAAGACCCCAGGTCATCGGGGACGTCTCCCTTGGGCCTCACCTCCCTAAAGAGAAAGAACCATCCCATTGTGGTGACATTGGGTGGTATTGGTTCCTGTTACACCAGTTTTCCCTTCAAACCGCAAGTCTTTTATCCTTGCTACAAACTGTGCAATAACAGGGTCCACAACAACACAGTTCCATGAAGGAAAACATTTAAGAAAGAAACCTTTAGTCTTAACTACATCCACTAAGGTTTCTTGGAAAAAAATGATATCAGGATTATTCTGTTTCAACAGAAGTTTAAGGGAGGCTAATTTAGTGTGACCTCGAAACCCACAAAGATTATAAAAGAGAATTATCATGGGTGAACTGTAGGAATTGGTGAGCCTGCTCTAAGGGTTGAAAGAGGGTGTAACTCATAAATGCTAGTCAAAGATTCAGGAAAACAAGAAACAAATGAAAGGCTTGTAGACTGGTGCTACAGTGGAACTTTGCTGAAAGGAGCCAATCCACCTTCTATAGCCCTGGGGGGCTTCTTTGGTGGGTGAGGATGAGGCTTCTTTCAAAGAGTTACATTAGTCCGAGATATAGTGAGCAAATCCAGTGATGAAGAAGAGGAAATAGTAAGGGGCAATGGTGAAAAAGATTTAGCATTCTTAAGGTTATGGGATGGAGAGAAATCAATGGGAGAAGAGGAGTTCAAACCTACAAGTCCAGTAAGCAGACCTGGTGCCTCTTCGACTTCATCCAATGGATTATTCGGCCTCCCAGAGTCCTTAAGGAAAGGGCCTACATCGGGGAACTCAGGGCTGGGCAACTCTCGACCATCAATACCCGACTTGCTTAAAGGTATACAAGAGGTCAGAGAGGCTTTGGTATGATTCAATACCAAGGAAGGAACATGTTGTGCAACACCATACAACGGATCCTATTATGGAAGGGATCCTCTCCTGTTCACTTGCCTCTTCGAGGGGGCATCCTCCTATTGAGCTACCACTCCATAATACAATACTTCTCTTCATATCTCATTACATTGCTTGAACCCCTTTATATAGTGTTACCATCACCTAAGAACATTCTAGAGGAGGAATATTCTAGAAGTAGAACCTTCTAAGAAGTCCTCTTACATTTATTATATCTAATTACCCATTTATTATATATAACTACCATAGTGGGTCTTATTTAATAATATAGTGGACCTAGTCCACCTTACATTGAATGGTCTCCACTATTATCACTATGTGCCCTCTGCCCCCCCCACTATCTCTCTAGCTACTTTACATTACATCCCCCTTATGAAAGCGTTGTCCTCAACGCTTGATGTACAACCATATACCAAGGTCCCATGGATAAGTGTGGACCATAGTGTTGAAGTAGACTAGAGAACCAGGGTCCTATTGAGAAATGGAAGCCACCATGTTGAAGTAGTCCAACCGCCATTGTAAACTAGGGTCCCATGTCCAAGTGCTCATGTGAACTCCACACGGAAGATATCGACACCCAATAACCAACTGAAAATGATGCTCCCAATACTGACACCTATCATGTGGATCCAAATAAAAATATCCAACCAAATAGTGGGAAATGGTCAATGCTGAATCTGGAAGGAACAATACCATTGTAGAATATGCAGGCTGGATGCTGGTAATCATAACTAGCTCTTGATGTGGGACATTGATGTTCTCTACATAAGGTGGAGTAGAGTCATCAAATAAAATATGGAAGTGGTTGTCATCCCAGAAATGACAATTATCCATATACCAATCATTGCAATCGACATCAAGATCATACCAAACATATATTTCTTGATTATACTCATCTTTGATGTCCGCCATAAGAAATCTCTCCTGCATGCTATCCAATGAATCTTGAATACTACGAAAACTATCATTGAGGCCATCTCCAAAGGCATTCAATTTGTCATTCAATGTGTCATACAATTGAGATTTGAATGCTTCGAGAATTTATTTGAGGGTTTGAGAGGAAATAGCCATCTGAGCACCCTATGAACTCTTCGGTCCCGCAACCGTCATGAAAAAACCTAAAAAATAGAACAATAAATTACTGCAAAAAATCGCGGCGTTTTCCGGAAAAACCCTGAAAAACTGTTGAATTTAAAATGCTCATAACTTCACTTCCGGGACTCCGTTTCCACTGATTGTTTTTATGAAATTGGGTGAAATTGTGAGAGGAACTCAGATCTATAATTTGTTTGGGCAAATTCGGCCTCCTACTACTACATAAATAAACAAAATTGCGCTGCCGTCTGCGGAAAAAACCATGAAAAATTACAGATTTTAAAACTTCAATATCTTAACTTCTCGGACTCTGTTTCAGACGGATTTTTTTTTCAAATTGAGTGTTTTTCTGAGAGGAACTTAGATATAGAATTTGTTTCTGCAAATTGTTCACAGGAATATACCAAAAAATTCTATAATGTCGCGGCCCTCTTTTTTTTTCTCCGAAAAAGAAATCTGCAAAAATAAAAAATATTTGCCCACAATGTCTGCCAAGGAAAGTGCTCTAATACCACTTGCTAAGAACCTGAATAGATCTACAAATATAATAGCCACAAATACTGAATATACAATAGATCCACAGAGCAATATAGAAGAACAATATGCAAAATCTATTTTATTACTATCAAACCCTTAGGGGTAGGGTAACACCATACAATGGATTCTATTATGGAAGGGATCCTCTCCTGTTCACTTGCCTATTCAAGGGAGCTTCCTCCTAATGAGCTTCAGCTCCAAATACAATATTTCTCTTCATGTCCCATTACATTGCTTGAACCTATTTATATAGTGCTACCATCACCTAAGAACATTCTAGAGGAGGAATCTTCTAGAAGTAGAACCTTCTAAGAGGTCCTCTTACATTTATTATATCTAACTACCCATTTATTATATATAACTACCACAGTGGGTCTTATTTAATAATATAGTGGACCTATTCCACCTTATATTGAATGGCCTCCACTAATATCACTATGTGCCCTTTGGGCCTCCACTACTACCTCTCTAGCTACCTAACATTCCATCCCCCTTATGAAAGCGTTGTCCTCAACGCTTGATGTACAACCATATACCAGAGTCCTATGGACAATTGTGGGCCATAATGCTGAAGAAGACTGGAGAACCAAGGTCCCATGTAGAAAGGAAATCCACCATGCTGACATAGTCCAACCACCATTGTAAGCTCGGGTCTCATGCCCAAGCGCTCATGTGAACTCCCCATGGAAGATTTTGGAACCCAATAACCAACTCAAAATGATGCTCCAAAGACTAACACCTATCATGTGGATCCAAATAAGAAGATCCATCCACATAGTGGAAAATGGTTGGAGCAGAATCTGGAAGGAATAATACCACTGTAGAATATGTAGGATGGACACTGGTAATAATCATTGGCTCTCGATTTGACACATTGATGCTCTCTACAAAAGGTGGATTGAAGTCATCAAATAAAATATGAAAGTGGTTGTCATCCCAAAAATGACAACTATCCATATACCAATCATCACAATCGACCTCCAAATCATACCAAGCATATATTTCTTGATTATATTCATCCATGATGTCTGCCATAAGAAATCTCTCCTGCATGCTATCCAATGAATCTTGAATACTACGAAAACTATCATTGAGGTAGTTTGTGAGGCCATGCAATCTAACATCCAATGTGTCATAAAATTGGGATCTGAATGCTTCAGTAATTTGTAGAATTTCTTTGAGGGCTTGAGAGAAAATATCCATTTAAGCACCCTATGAACTCTTTGGTTCCGCATCCATCACAAAAAAATCCCCCAAAATAGAACAATAAGTTACGACAGAAAATCGCGGCTTTTTCTGGAAAAACCCTAAAAACCTGTTGAATTTAAAATGCTCATAACTTCACTTCCCAGACTCCATTTCGACTGATTTGTTTTTAGAAATTGGGTGAAATTGTGAGAGAAACTCAGATCTGTAATTTGTTTGGGCAAATTTGGCCTCCAGTTGCTACATAAATAAAAATAAATCGCGCCGCCGTCCGCGGAAAAAACCCTGAAAAATTGCAGATTTTAAAACTTCAATATCTTGACTTCCCGAACTCCGTTTCAAACGTTTTTTTTTTTCAAATTGAGTGTTTTTCTGAGAGGAAATCAGATATACAATCGGTTTCTACAAATTGTTCACATGAATATACCTAAACTTTCTAGAATGTCGCGGCCCTTTTTGTTTTCTCCGAAAAAAAATCTACAAAAATAAAAAATATTTGCCCACAATGTCTGCCAAGGAAAGTGCTTTGATACCAATTGTTAAGAACCAAAGACTGAATACAAAATCATCACAATAGATATACAATAACAATATGCAAAATATCCTCTATTACTATCAAACCCTTAGGGTAGGGCAACACCATACAACGAATCCTATTATGGAAGGGATCCTCTCCTATTCACTTGCCTCTTTGAGGGGGTATCCTCCTATTGAGCTACCACTCCACAATACAATACTTCTCTTCATATTCCATTACATTTCTTGAACCCCTTTATATAGTCCTACCATCACCTAAGAACATTCTAGAGGAGGAATATTCTAGAAGTAGAACCTTCTAAGAAGTCCTCTTACATTTATTATATCTAATTATCCATTTATTATATCTAACTACCATAGTGGGCCTTATTTAATAATATAGTGGACCTAGTCCACTTTACATTGAATGACCTCCACTATTAACACTATGGGCCCTCTGGGCCCCCCACTACCTCTCTAGCTACCCTTACACAAACCCCCAGAGACAGAACCAGGACGACATTCAGGATCATTAAACTTTCGCATAAGAATTTCCCAAAAATTGTCGATGATCTCGAGGACCCAATCCTCATTAGAATTTAGGTAATCAACTTTAATGACAGAAAGTTTGGAAAAAAAGGATGGGAATAATAGCTGCATCTTACCCAAGAAGGAGTCTTTATCAGCAGAAGCCAATTGTGGAGAGATTTCTTGGCTCTCAGAAACCCTGAAAGAAGCATTCGCAGAACCATATTCCATAAGAGATGAACACTTAGCTTTTAGGTGACCTGGATGCCAACAAGAATGGCAGCGAAATGGCTCCTTCCAATAATCAACTGGTTGACGCAACATTCTGTCGCCAATATGGATGTCAATAGAGTCTGACAACCCTTTGTCTAGGTCTAACTCCACCAGAACCCGTGCTAACCTTTTGTTACACCAACGAAGCAACTCACTATCAAAGAAGATGAACTTTCCTATTGAATTGGCAATAGCTTCGAAAATGGGCACAAACCAATATTCAATAGGAAAGTCCGGGAGCAACATCCACATCTTTCTTCGCAAAAAAACTTCAAAGAGGGGATTAAAACCTGGGTACCATCGTTTTAGCATAAGAATGCCATGACCAATAAGCCATGGCGATTCCAATACTTGCACAAGTGGAAGACATGAAGTGGAAGACCAACTAGTGGTTGGATAAAAAACTGAACCTAGGGCAATGCCCAACCAATGGTTTCCAAAGCCGGAGAACCCAGTCTGCAACCTGAGCCTTATTCATCCAATTATAAATTTTTTTTCTTACGAGGGATTTCTCGGATAGGCTCGCAACTCTGCTCATGGCTATATATTTCCCGAGGATGCACTGAGAGGAAGTCTCTCTCACCCTCAAACTCTTAACCTTACGATGCTGCCGAGTTGCACCACCAGAAGATCGGTTGTGCCTAGCACCAAACACACTCACAGGGTGCTTACTCGCTGGAAGAACAACCGAAGAATGTCCAGCCGAAGGACCCAAAGATGCGCCATCGGGAGAATGGATGTGCCTATCAGCTGGAACACTCGCAGGAGGCTTTCCCACCGAGCAAACTAACGAAGACTGATTAGTCGAAGGAGGCAAAGCCGAAGAAGGGGAAGTATTGATGTGTTGGGCCCGAGGCGGGAGGTCCGCACACTTAACCCTGTAAGGGCTTGTGGCCTTCACATGGCCAGATCCAACACTGACATCTCGCAGAGCTGCCACCTATTGGCCCGAAGCATAGGAACAACCGTTGTGGAGGCCATCTGTCGCAGGAGCGTGGGAGGCATGATGGATACAGTGTACAAAAGTTTGTACGTGTCATTAGCAAGGAAAAAGCCTTCGCTATCCCAAAGGGCATCCTCATCTGCCCACGAGGTGTCGATAGGGCAGGCCATGTTGGCACAACACCGTCACAGTGCGCGCTAGGGAAACCTCGCACTGTAAAACCTAGCCCTAGACCCTACCCTCCCTACTGCGGAAACCCTTTACCATTGTAAAGACCCTCCTATAAGAAAGTACATAATATATACTAGGTAAATCTTCTTGTAAAAACCAGGGATTTTATCCATAAATTTAATCTCTAGTTATAAATTTAAATTTGGTATCTAGTTAAACTAGGATTTTAAAATTAGTTAGTTGTTTATTATTATTAATAATAATAATAATCACAAATTATTATGTAAAGTCAATATACCAATAACTTGTGACTTAAATTGTCTACCCTTCTAACCTTGTCACAATGGACCAACATATCTACTTTGAAAGAATATACCAATAACTTGTGACTTAAATTGTCTACCCTTCTAACCTTGTCACAATGGACCAACATATTTACTTTGAAAGAATTGGTGGAAAAAATAACAAACATGCTATCTAACCATTTAAATGGTAAATAATTTAGCAACCATCTAATCGATAAATAATTTTGCCCGATTTGTCCAAAACCCTGCCGAAAACATTAAAGTTTGATCAGTTCAATGTTCGAGGGGAGGATAGGTTTGCCGATAATGTCCGGGGCAGGATCTTAATGTGGATAGGTTTGCCGATAATGTTTGCCCCTCGTGTTGAGGTGACTTACCCAAATCCAGCGATAAAGACCCATAGAGCCTCCGCCAACCCCACAGTCGTTATCTATTCTCAGCCATACAAACCCAAACCTTCAAATATGCAATCGCTGCGCCTGGAAATCCCCTCGGCATTATTCCCCAAATCAATCTCACAGCCCAGAAATCGCTCCTCCCCGCCATTTCTCCTCACAAATTCATTGCACTGCAATGGATTTCCGAGAAAATTCTTCTCTCACAGGCAATCCCGGCGCCAGGCAAAGAATTTTGTTGTAAAGTCCGGTCTGATCGGCGAAAACCCCGATTGGACGGAATCCGACTTCGTGGCCGTCGGGCTCGCCCACTGCTTCCGCGAATTGGACGAAAAACTCGTTGATTACTTCGTCATCGAGCCGATTCCGTCCGCCAGCGTGGAATCCATGTACAACGGGGCCGCAACATCGTACAAGTGCATCGTGGGTTCGACCCTCGGGGAAGTCCTGAAGCAAGAGGTGGGGTTGCTGCCGGAGGAGTTGAGGGGTGGGGTGTTCGCCCAGAACTTCGACTTCCGGGCAAAGGCGGCGTCCAGGACGTGGAAGAAGTCCTACGCCCAGGAGAATCTGTTACAACTCGCCCCCATTGGGGTTGTGAAGAAGGACTTCAATTTCAGCCTGGAGGAAAAGAGGATTTTGGGGGTCATTTTTGAGGTCAAGGACGAGGATAATATTAAGCAGGATATGAGTATTGATGTTTATGGGAGAAAGAAGGAGGAGGGTAAGGGGGATCAGGCTACAATGGAATCTTCTCTGTACAATGCTTGATTGATTGGAGGGTTTTTAGGGTTTTAAGTGGCAACGATTGATTGGTAGTGCTCTTACCCTTGAAAACTTTTTGGGTTTTAAGAAATAGAAAGAGTTAAATTACTTGGTGACGAAATTTGGGTATTTGTTCTATTTACTCTTAAATTTTGTCAGTACTTTACGATTGATATGGTGTGGCAGGCTAAAATCTCACCAGGAGACTCGTTTGTCTTCCCAATCCCTTCTGCCTTCCCCTCAGGATCTTGAGGGTACATTGGGGTTATTGATTCACCATCTAGCCACATTTCTAGATTCATTCCAGTTTTGCATTTATATTAACATTAGCTCCATTTCTCATTTCTTTGCCATTTACACCCCTTTGGACAGAGATAATCTCTAGAGCTTGGGCGAGATTTTTGATACTTCAGGTGTGTAGACTCTTTGTTAAAAAAACCAGACATAAAATGATCTCTTTGAACAGAGAGAATCTCTACAGCTTGGGCGAGATTTTTGATACTTCATGTGTGCAGATTCTTTGTTAAAAAAACGAGACATAAAATGATGATATCTAGACAGATATGCACATTTACATAGATACATTTAACCAGGATCTATTAAGCATAGAAAAATTTGCATGTGGCATTTGATCCCTTTAGGTTTTAGGATCTTCAGGTTTTACGATCAAAAGAATCCTAGGAGTTGCACTAAAAAGAATTGGGTTTTATTGGTTAGATGCTAGTGACCTGGTTTTATTCCTTTTGAAAGTTCATGTGTTATCTACTGGTGGAGCACATAGTAGCAATGTTAGTATACATTCGATACAGAAAAAGTATAGAAAAAATCCAGTACAGTTCCAATATGAAAGTATACATCTCATATATACAAAAATATGTATTTTGTTCCAAATTTTTAAAGTAGTTTCAGCCTGAAGAATACTTTTTGAAGTTTTTTTTTTTATGATTGTATTTTGGGTTTATGAATTGATGGATCAAATACTGAAGTATATTATCAAATACAATAAAAAGAAATTGACTGTACCCTATATATACTGTACCAGAAATTTGACGTGCTAGTGCCAAAAATCTGTACAGCAAAGTGCAATAGAGACAAATCTTGCTACTATGGTGGAGCATACCACTACCACAGGGAAATAGAACCCTGGTAGGAGGCTGCTTAACACTACGTCTCTGCATTATCAATGCCCCATTGGCAATTTTCCTGTATTTTTCTCTTTTAAATTTTATGATTAGCGGGCCTATACCTAGGATTTCCTCTTTGGGTTGCATAGCTTTCTTTTTTATTCGAAGCTTAACATGCCATCACTGTCAGAGGCATTCTTCATCTCTTTTTGACAATCTTTTTGATGTGAGGACTGCTTCACACAGACACCCATGTTTACAGAAATGGGAAACAATAGTGAAACTAGAAATGGGGGCCAGAGTGTTTCGGGATAAGAAGCTGTTCTCCTTGCACTCTGTGTATTATCTTATGTAACAGATAATTTACTAATTTAGTGAATCAAAATCCATACAAGACTGAAAAGTAATCTACCATATCTAAGGTTGTAGATTTTGGTGTTATAAATCATATCACATTCATTTCTTAATGCGTAGATGTCTTTTTAAAATAATATATGGCTGTTTTTTTTATCAATTGCTATCCTGTGCAGAGAAGTCCCCCAGAAACAACCTTTCTGTACCATTTCCGTTCCGTTTCCGTTCCTTGGATAAAGTAGTCCACAGCACCATTTCTGGTAACATAGCACAGACCCATATTTCCAAGAAAATTACATGAAACAGTTACATTTAGGTACTATTCTCTCTGATGCTAGGGCTACTTTGCTTACCTATGTTTCCAAGAAAATTACATGAAATAGTTCTAGTTAGGTACTATTCTGTCTGATGACAGGGTTGCTTTGCTATCTGGTGTTAAGGCCGCTGTGCATATATCAGTATCTTCAATTTTAGTAGATTGAAGGTCTTCATATAGATTAAATTAGTAGGCTCAATAAAAAACATAAAGCAAACCATTAGCTAACCTATGAGTGGTTAATAGTTTCAGCTAACTCCAGAGTCCTGTGAGCTACTTTATGTCCACATTAACTAAAATAGGCTTCATTGTTTTTCTTAAAGTAGGTCTTAACCTATTGGAACTGGGCATTAACAGAAGAATGAATAATTACAAAGTTTTAATTAAAAGAAACCAGTGATAATATGTCGATAGAAAGTTATATATATCCTACATCTTTTTAAATTTGAGTTAAATTTTTTTTGTAGATAAATCTTAACATCGAAACCTACATAAAAGGGTTGAACGCCACACTAGTTTTTGAGGTTATCACTCAATCTTGGACTACTTAATTACATTCTAGTTTTTAAGGTTATCACTCAATCTTAGACCACTTAATTACACTATTAGGATTATTGTGAAGAAGTGTTAAGATGAGAAAATTAACCTCCTTTATGGTTTTGTTTGGTTTTGTTGACTTTATGAAAGCTTTTGAGACTATGCTTTGAAATACTATATGGAAGAGATTGTAAGATATGAAAGTTCATTTTGTGTCAAGGGGTGCTACAATAAGACTATACCGAAAGTAATTGTTAAGTTTAGGGATAACAAGGGTGAGTGAAAAGAAATCAATTGAAATATAGGGGTTAAACAAGAGATTTTCCATTGCCCCTTATTCTTTTTGAAATATAGGGGTTAAACAAGAGATTTTCCATTGCTCCCTATTCTTTTTGGCTTTTATAATGACAAGCTAGATGTGTGTTTGGAGAAAACAAGGTGCGTGGCACTATTCTCACTAGAATAGTTATCATCTTTATTTAGTCATATGATATTATTATGTTGGTAAGGAGCCCGAAAATAGTTATCATCTTTATTTAGTCATATGATATTATTATGTTGGTAAGGAGCCCCATTGATGTTCACAAGTAACTAAAAATTTTCAAAGATTATTTGTACATATAGGATGTTAGTGAACATTGATTATACAAAAAAAGTTATGTTCATCAAATTTAGGCAAATCACTTACCCTAATTTTGCATACGGCAACAACATTTTGTAGGAAGTTTTTTTGTACAAATATCTTGTAGTTCGCTTTCATCATACACTCCATTGGAACTAGAGTGTTGAAATAGCGATTAGTTGATGGGGTGGCAAGTGCAAGAGGGTTGTTCTCAACCTTGATAGAAATCATTTAAAAACTTATGCTTGGGGTTTAGGTGGGTCCACAAGCAATCAAGCAAAAGCCTTGACTCTATACCAAGGATTGAACATTCTCAAATCAAAGGAAATCAAATCCCTTATAATTATTGGTGATTCCTTAGTCATTATTTGACAAATGTGAAACTTGATCCCCTTGCATTCCATAGGACTTGTGTGGAGTTGTAACTTTGTTGAGTTTTATCCCCATTTTTGTAAAATCCAAGTGCTTGTGTGGAGTTTTAACTTTGTTGAGTTTTATCAAGTCCCTAGAGCTCTCAACACCTAGGTGGATCACACGGCAAGTAGAGGGGGCTAGCATGAATCAAGAAATGTTAAGCAAAAATGGGGGGACCCCCACCTTAGCTTATATTCCATGAAATTGATCACCACAAACATTAGAAATGACATGCATAATGAAATGAAAGACAAGTGGCACATGCCATCAATGTAGATGAGATAGGCTATTACAACTCCCCCTCTACCCATACTCTTCATTCACATCTTCAAGCCTAGTCGATGTTTGGAATTAAAGAGTACTACGATGGGTTCGTTTGGCAGAGGTGGGATTGTTGTGGTTCCTCTTGGTGTTTGGTGGAGTTTCATAGTAGTGAATTTGGTGATTGTTTTCCTCTCTGCTTCCAGTGTTTGATGGGCATTGGAATTGTGGGTTTAGCCTACCCCCAATGGTGGGTTC
>ML834627.1:44716-56073 GCA_009831015.1 Picea engelmannii | reverse complement strand
GCAATAGTAAAAGAAAAATTAAACAATAAATCACAAATTGATACAACTTACCTCATAGAAGCAAAGAGGCTAGGAAAAATAATTGATCACAAAGATAGGTTGATCCATGTCAAAGTAAGTTGTAATGACCATAAATATAGCATGCTTAGTAAATCTCCGAGCTTAAAAGAGTCAGGAATATTTATAAATGAAGATCTCATTTTTGAAGACCAAACCGAATTAATGAAGGAAGTTCAAAAGGTAAAAGAAGCTAGGAAAGAAGGAAAATGGACAATAATTAGAAATCGAAAAGCTATTGTTAGGGATAGAGACCAAAAGAATAATAATAAATAGGTATTTGGAATACTCGGGATATTTTTTTGGAAATGTCATGGCTTTCCATGATGCAAATGTTCTATGATAAGTTGGATCTCGAGTAATATTGATATTATCTGTCTAGTTGAAACTTGGGAGCACGAGGAGTCTAAGGTCCCTAACATAGAAGGATTTGTCTTGTGGTCAACATGGAACAAAAAATCCCACCGTAGAGGGATATGAGACATAGCTTATTATATTAGAAAAAACATTTCTCCTCACATTCAACTTTATAAGATTGATCCTCCCAATCAATACATTTGGATATAAATTTCAGACACCAATGCTAAGCAGATATATATAACAATTTGTTATTTTGCACCTATTAATTCTACTTTTTATAAGAAAAATAATCTAGATAACAATTGTCCCTATAATAATTTAGAACAAGATATTTATAGTTTGAAAAATGAAGATAATTTCCTCCTGTTAGGAGACTTTAATGCTAGGACTGCAACCAAACAAGCTACTCTTTTAAGTACTGATTCCAACCATAATCCTTTATGGCTAGATGAGGATCTTGTTTTATCTAATAGCTACAAAAGAAATTCTGAAGACCTACTTGAGAATTTGTTTGATACCGAGTTGGTCAAGCTTTGCAGCTCTCAAGACCTAATAATTTGCAATGGAGTAATGAAGTGGTCAAACTCCAACAAGATGACTTGTATTCATCGACTAGGTAGTAGTGTTGTAGATTATGTGATATATGATATCCACGTTTCCAACCGAATAACAACTTTTGATCTTTTAAATGACCATGAGCCTGACTTTGATCATAAACCTTTAACCCTAACTCTAAACTTTTCCATGCATAGGAGCGCCATTGACGAGAATTCTGATAATCAAAGGAATTTGCGCTTTGACAAAAGTAAAGTTGACATTTTCTTAAACGATTTAAATAATAAATTAAATCTCCTAACTTATAAGGACAACATTGAAGAACTCTATCATAATTTTACAACTACACTTTCCACTTCTATTAACAAGTTCTCTTTCGAGGTGTCCTATAAAAAGAATAATAGAACGACCAACCCTTGATATGATAAATAATGTAAAATTGCTAGGAAAGCCATTAGGGATGCTTCTAATGAGTCCTTAAAACTCGATAAGATCAATACGTACAAAGCCATAGTTAAAAGAAAAAAAAAGGGCACTATATCAATAAAAGGCAAGAGCAACTTTCACAACTATATAAGATGGATCTTAAGAAGTTCTGGAGCCAAATTCTAAACCGTAATACTAAAGAAAATAATAGGATTTCCTTAAGGGACTGGAATTCCTACCTTAAAAGTCTTTATAAGTTCCCTAATGCCATGGACACCATTCCTATTGTTCCTACAAAGGAAGAAGTTTTTTTTTTAGATGACATAGAGTTCGGGATTAAGCGGTTTGCAAATGGAAAAGTTAAGGACATTGAAGGCTACCAAGTTGAAATTTTTAAAATCAGAGGGCCAATCCTTATCCCTCACATACACAAACTCTTCAATTTAGCAGTCAAGCAGGACTTCCCTAAACCTTGGACGCAGAGCTTCATTGTTCATATTTTTAAAAATGGGGATAGAAACATTACCTCTAATTATAGGACCATTATGATTAGCCCGATTTTAGCCAAGCTTTATGGAATTATTTTGAAAAAGAAGATTAGCCTTTGGCTAGAAAGTCACGGAAAAGAGCTAAAGGCCAGACCATGTTTAGGAGATATCATTCAACTGTGGACTATCTTGTTACCTTTAGGATACTTGTAGAGGAGTTCCGCAATACTAAAACCAATTTTTTTTGTTATTTTGTTGACTTTATAAATTTTTTTGACATGGTTCCTGTTATCCCCCACTTTTAGGGATAATTAAGGAGATTATGTCTCGAGGCCCACAAGTCCTAGACATGGAGTACTGAGAGCCAGATCGACTTGAGCGTGGTCCTGGAGGGCCCATCTTTTCTTCCTTTCAGCGTCTCCACTTTGTCAACAACAACAACAACATCCATCACCTCGGCTTGGTCCTGTATCAGGAATGGTTCTTGCTCCATGAGGTAATGAGTCTGGGTATCATGGTATGTGTCACTCCGATCCTCAAAACCTTTGAATATGTGTATTTAGTTCTTTTTGTTTCTAACAGGTGCTTGGATCTTATACTTATCCATTTGACCATGTCTCGGGGGAATGACGGGATGCCCTAGTAAGTTTATGCCCATAGGTTTTGAGTTGCCACCGAGGGGATTTCTGAAAAGTCATCGTCTGTTCCTGTCATACTTACAACTTTCCATCTTGCTTCTCGCTCATCCATCCCATTACATTGGTTCGGGCATTGGGTTGGTCAATCATTTAGGGGTTGCACCTTGCCTTGTGGGAAGAAGGGGCTAAAGGCCCAGAAGGTAAAAGCAATTGGCAAAAGATAACAACCTAAAGATAAAACCTCGAGATGCTTCGCCCAGGGATCCCCGGGAAAGCAATAAAAAACTTCTCATCAAGAAACAAGAGGGACCCATAAAAATAATAAAACAAGACCTAGTAAGAGGATATGGGGTCTCATCACGAGCCAACCTATTAGGAACATGGGCACTAGCGGTATGACACTACTAGTAGCTGGTTACCATGCCACGGTAGTGGCTCTTGGTTGCATGACCAAGAGAAAGGGGCTCTCATCACGAGCCAACCTTCTCATTTCCGTGAAAGCGCTTGTGGGTAACATTGCCACCATTGGTCACCACGCCAGAATAGTGTCCCCTGATTAGCTCCTTGGAAGAAAAAACAATAAAGAAATAAGAATAAAAGGCATGAATGGACTTGGAAACATTTGCATCTAGGACAGGTGCAACTCGCCTTCTACAAAAGCACCCACATGTAAGCCTTGCATTTCCCCGCTATCACTGCACCCCTTGTCAGGACATTCCTTACCCACCTCATTCATGAACATAACTTGGCTTTTATCTCTTCCGAAAAAATCCCATTTCCAGTGGACACTAGCCCAATAGAACGCTTTGTCACTTCCTCCAAACTTGCCTTGCAGATTTTTATAATGTCTTTGAGCGCTTGACTGGGTAGAAAGGGTTTTATGCACATGTTTAATAAAATTGATGTTTGGATGTGATTGACATTGCTATGATCCCTATGACTTATGAGCCCATGGAGGGCGTATCTGTTGATGTGCAGGATCATACTCGACGGACAGGTACCATATTGGACAGGTACATATGGGGAGATGATTAGTTCAGAGCTCCATGGAGCTAGAATCCCATCATATGGATGCTAAGACCCCAGTAGGAGGCATAGACAGATAAGAGGCTTTGCACCTGAGAAGAGCATGATGTTCCACTAGAGGCAGCCCGACAGAGCCTTACCCGGGGGGTTGTGCCCTCTCCACTGGGACGTTGGCCTTGGAAGGCCCATGACATCACCTTTGACCTCCTATGACGTCATTCATCGATATGGGAGCTTGGGAGGTAGTTATGGCATGATTGGCACGTGTGCCAGCTTCTAGAGGCCCAAGGAGGGCTAACGTTTTGCTCCAGGAGGCCACATTTTCCCTAGAAAGGGCTAACGTCACCCTAAAAGGGCATGACGTCCTCATTATTTGCTTGATTAGGGTTTCATTATGACATTTTAATGTAAAACAATATTATTTTGTATTTTGGCCTTGTCGGCCTTTTGGTGACCTAAAATTTAATAAGGTCATTTGTATTGTATAAGTAAGAGAACAAAATTCTCTTTTTAGACATCATCTTTCACTCACACTCAGTAAGGTCTGAAATTTGCGCCCTACGTTATGGTTTTTGGCTAAAAATTGATGCGCACTTGTTAAAGGAGTCTCTTTCTTGGCTATTATGGAATTTTCTTGGTGGAAGGTTTACAACTAGGGTTTGGCTACATGAATGCTTGGTGGATGTAAGTGAATGTTTGCCAAACACTTCTTTATTGAATGGTTATGATATTGTTTACTTGCATTTTGTTATTATAATTTGTTGGAATAAACCCTAGGGGACAATCACATGTTGGTGTCCTTGTTTCATGTCCCTACCAAGTTAAGCTAAGAGCCATTTTGATTTGCTGAAGTTAGATAGAGCCTTACCATAGCAACACTCTACTTCTACCCTTCTAGCTTACCCGTTTTTACCTTGTCTTTGCGCTAAGGAAGGAGGAAAATAGACTAAGGCCCAAGGTTTCTACACCTTACTGAGCCGTTTTCCCCTAGGGTTTGATTGATTAAACTTTTCCTTAGCAACACTTCATCATTAAACTCTCTTGTCCTTGGCCATAACATTTATTACTCAAGCTAGTCGGTTTTATCTTGTTAATGAGCTAAAAAAGGAGGAGAAAACACTAAGGCCTAGGGTTTCTACACCTTAGTGAGCCTTTCTCCCCTAGGGTTTGATTGTTGAGGCCTTGTCTTAGCAACACTTCAACATCTAACCCTCTTGTCTTTAGCCCTATCACTATCATTATGGCCCTTCAACATTTGCAGCTACTTTGACTCCATTTGCCCTAATAACGCACCGATCTAAGACTTCTTGTGTTGAGTACCTTGATCATATACACATCCAAATACTTTGAACAACTACTAATCCTTCTAACCCTAGATTAGACTAATATTTACTAACCCTATTGCTACCATCATCTATTTGTACTATAAACATACCCATGCAACATTTATTGTGTCTTTAAAGCAATTGAAAGATTGGCTAAGGCGTTGCTTCCAGTATTGATATTATTACATTGATTTCCATTTGCTCATTAGCATTTATTGTGAAGTGATATATATTATAATCATTGTTATTGTACATTGTTGAATTGCTTCACAATATTGTTTATCAATTGCTTTATATCAGAAGTCCATGATTATATGAAGTACTAACCAAACAAGCGATCTTGCGCATGTATAGTATTCTTGTTGCTTTGTCTTGGGCAGGTACACTTTTCTTGGTTATTCTTTATCTTTATTGGCTGATTAGCCGGGAATTTCTGATCGATGGTGACTTGTGAGGGGGGAAAATATTACTTAGCCTTTTAAGCCTTTTGCCTTCTCAAAACCCCAGGTCACCGGGGACGTCTCCCCTGGGCCTTAACTTCTTAAATAGAAAGAGCTATCCTATTGAGGTGACAGTGGTAGGATAGTCTCAGTTTCGCCAGTTTGCCCGTCTTCCTTTCGTCCCTTTACCTTAACTACAAACTACACGATAACATTTTGGCGCCGTTGCTGGGGAACACTAAGTCAATTCTCCTCAAAGACGACACTTTTTCGGTAAGCCTTTCCTCAAAAGTCTTTATCTTACAAGCTTACCTGACGACTCCACTAAGGGTGATTCCGTTATTTCTTTGATAATTTCAAGAAAATTCTCCGGCGACTCCACTGATGACGAAGCCAACTATGACTTTTCAATGGGATCCGAGAAACTACAAGCCTTTAGACATGAGTAAAATCTCGGGGTACCCTCGACAAATGCCCCCGAAGTACGAAAGGTGACTCTCTAGATTCATTGGTAGTGATGGGGAAAAAGCTGACCATCATATGGATGATTTTTTCTCTTACTTTCAACTCCATCCTGTCAGTGATGATGCCGAAGATGTAGTGATGAAACTTTTCTCCACCACTCTTCACGAGAATGCTAGAAAATGGTATGACCCAATGCCAGCATCACAACTATGGGAGAATTGGAAGAAACCTTTCTCGAAAAATGGGGCATTCAATTGGAAGACATCTCAATATTACTAAAAAGACTTGAGGATATAAATCAAACTGAGAATGAGACTCTCAGAGACTTCCAGGATAGGTTTGAGCAGACACTATTTCCGATTCCTAAAAGCCACTGTCCTGAAGATGAGTACATTGTCCATCTCTATACTCATGCACTTTTGGTGCATCTGGGTTTTCCCCTCAGCAAAAGGGGCCCAAGGACGCTCAATGAAGCTCACAACATGACTACAAGAATTGAACAAAACATCTCCTTATCCGAGATAAGATACCTCTTTACGTCAGGTACTCATAGTATGGAAAGTTTGGTTGCCCTTGAGAACTTTATTGTTGATTTCCAAGAAGAAGGGGAACAAACCATGGATCAACATAGGACTGCTGAAGACACAGTTGAGGAGCTGGAACCTAAGCAAAATGATGAAGTATCAACCTGTGCTCCTCCCTTTGATTAAGTCATCCACGAGCCTTTTTCCTCCGCACAACAAAAAGACAATGAGGTTAGTTGCTTTCCTTTTCAGGATCTCGATGACACCTTGTTCCATGATTCAGAAAGTGAAGGAGAAATGGAATCCTCGAATGAAGTAGATATTCCTTGCTGTACAATTGGAGATGAAGAGACAATTCATGAGGATGAAACAATGATGCATGTCGAAAACACCCAAGTCCTCAAAGCTCATGCACAAGAAGAAACAATAAGTTACCCTCCTCTCCGAGATTTTGATGATTCTATACTTTATGATTTGGGAATGAGGAGGAGATGTATGAGCCCTTGGATATTTTGAATCCTTCATGTTATGATACAGATAGAGACATGATTGATAATATTGATGAGTTCATACATGTTGGAAGACATAAATGGGATGTAGTCGGTTTTGGTATGGACCCCATTTATGACATCGAGAATCATTTCCAAGTGTTGCCTTCACAATTATCGCTACAAGATACTTTTGATTTTGACTAGTGGCAACAAGGATATGATTTATTTACCCATACTTTTCAAACACCCAAGGATGACCTAGTACCTTGTTTTTCTGATGATTTTCGGTCTTACCTTGAGGGTTTTGATGAGTACTCCTCTGAGCACTTGGATTCATTCCATGGAGAGGATTATCAACCACCGATGTGTTCAGGTCTTGATAGGAGTAAGAACTGTGTTTTCCTAAAGAAGGATTCTCATGACATCTTTCTCCAACCACCTCCGATTACTTTACCTTGCTGTGTCATTAAAGGTGTAGTTGGGAATTATGTCTTTTGTATTGAGTTTCCTATTAGGCAAACCCTAGATTGCAAGGGTTGGTTGAATACTTCAAGAATAAGTCTGTCATCTAAGATTTTCAACTTTCCCTTAGGAGTTTGCCAGTCATTTACTAGATCCTTGTCAATCCCTTCCAGGATTTCATATTATGAGTACGTCCTAGGTAGCCAACTTTCAGACCTTATGAGTCAGTTTTCTGAACCTTTGACTTTTCATGATCCCTTCTTGAAATGGATTGAGCACTTTCCTCATAAATTGACTTGGCATGATTTTATCCCTCCCACCCGCCTCCATGAGTTAGACTTTGTGATTTCCGATGATATGATATATTCTCTAACCCATGTTATTTTTGTGCTTAACTTATCACTGTTTTGGTTTATGATGAAGCACAAAGGCATGTATTGTGGGACATTGCTGGATTGGTTTCACTGGTTGTTTGACTACATCTAACATCTAGCCAAAAGGTAAGTACAAGTAAGTAGGCATTTGCATTCATTGTATATACCATCTGCATTTCATACTAGAGTAGTTTGCTTTCACATTTGTACATATGTTTGTTTTCAGTTTTATATATGTGAGTTGGGGGTGATATCACCACCCCAAATGATTACTGATAGTTTTTATTGAGATCAAGCAAGTTACAGGTTATTCAAGAGATGATGAGGTTCTCATGCACTCTATGGTGAGCACATGTCCCCGAGTTGGAGTCAGATGTTATCCCCCACTTTTAGGGATAACTAATGAGATTATGTCTCGAGGCCCACAGGTCCTAGACATGGAGTACTGAGAGCTAGATTGACTTGAGCATGGCCCTGGAGGGCCCATCTTTTCTTCCTTTCAACGCCTCCACTTTGTCAACAACAACAACATCCATCACCTCGGCTTGGTCCTGTATCATAAATGGTTATTTCTCCATGAGGTAATGAGTCCAGGTATCATGGTATGTGTCACTCTGATCCTAAAAACCTTTGAATATGTGCATTTAGTTCTTTTTGTTTCTAACATGTGCTTGGATATTATACTTATCCACTTGACCATGTCTGGGGGGAATGACATGATGCCCTAGTAAGCTTATGCCCATAGGTTTTGAGTTGCCACTGGGGGGATTTTTGAAAAGTCATCGTCTGTTCCTGTCATACTTACCACTTTCCATCTTGCTTCTCGCTCATCCATCCCATTACATTGGTCCGGGTGTTGGGTTGGCTAATCATTTAGGGGTTGTACCTTGCCTTGTGGAAAGAAGGGGCTAAAGGTCTAGAAGGTAAAAACCTCTGACATAAGATAAAAGCCTAAAAATAAAACCTCGAGATTCTTCGCCCAGGGATCCTCAAGAAATCAATAAAAAGCTTCTCAACAAGAAACAAGAGGGACCCATAAAAATAATAAAACAAGACCTAGTCATAGGATAGGGGGTCTCATCACGAGCCAACCTATTAGGTCCATGGGCACCTAGCAGTATGACACTACTAGTAGCTGGTTACCACGCTAGGGTAGTGGCTCTTGGTTGCATGGCCAAGAGAAAGGGGGTCTCATCACGAGCCAACCTTCTCATTTCCGTGAAAGTCCTTGTGGGTAACATTGCCACCATTGGTCACCATGCCAAGACAGTGTCCCATGATTAGCTTCTTGAAAGAAAAAACAATAAAGAAATAAGAATAAAAGGCATGAATGGGCTTGGAAACATTTTCATCTAGGACAGGTGCATCTCGCCTTCTACAAAGGCACCCACAGGTAAGCCTTGCATTTCCCCGCTATCACTGCACCCCTTGTCAGGACATCCTTTACCCACCTCATTCATTAACATGACTTGGATTTGATCTCTTCCGGAAACATCCCATTTCCAGTGGACACTAGCCCAATAGGACACCCTGTCACTTCCTCCAAACTTGCCTTGCAGATTTGTATAATGTCTTTGAGCACTTGACTAGGTAGAAAGACTTTTATGCACATGTTTAATAAAATTGATGATTGGATGTGATTGACATTGCTATGATCCCTATGACTTATGAGCCCATGGAGGGCGTATCTGTTGATCTGCAGGATCATCCCTGACAGACATGTACCGTATTAGACAGGTACAGATGGGGAGATGATTAGTTCGGACCTCCATGGAGCTAGAATCCCATCAGATGGATGTTGATACCTCAGTAGGGTGCAGAGACATATCAGAGGCTTTGCATCGGAGAAGAGCAGGACATTCCACCAGAGGCGGCCCGTGAGAGCCTTACCTAGGGTGGGTTGTGCCCTCTCCAATGGGACGTTGGCCTTGGAAGGCCCATGACGTCACCTTTGACCTTCTATGACATCATCCAACGATATGGGAGCTTGGGAGGTAGTTGTGGCATGATTGGCACGTGTGACAGCTTCTAGAGGCCCAAGGAGGGCTAACAGTTTGCTCCAGGAGGCCACATTTTCCCTAGAAAGGGATAACGTCACCCTAAAAGGGCATGACGTCCTCATTATTTTCTTTATTAGGGTTTCGTTATGACATTTTAGTGTAAAACAATATTATTTTGTATTCTGGCCTTGTCGACCTTTTGGTGACTTAAAATTTAATTAAGGTCATTTGTATTGTATAAGTAAGAGAGAAAAACTCTCTTTTTAGACACCATCTTTCACTCACCACTTGGTGAGAATTTGCGCCCTCCTTTAGGGTTTTGGCTGAAATTTTGATGCGCAATTGTTGAAGGAGGCTTTTTCTTGGCTATTTTGGCATTTTCTTGGTGGAAGGTTTACAACTAGGGTTTGGCTATATGAATGCTTGGTAGATGTAAGTGAATTTATGCAACACTTCTTTATTGAATGGTTATAGTATTTTTACTTGCATTTTGTTATTATAATTTGCTGGATTGAACCCTAGGTGACAAGCACATGTTGGTGTCCTTGTTTCATGTACCTACTAAGTTGTGCTAAGAGCCATTTTGATTTTATGAAGATAGATAGAGCCTTGCCATAACAACACTCTACCTCTACTCTTCTAGCCTATCCGTTTTTATCTTGTTGTTGAGTTAAAGAAGGATGAAAATGCACTAAAGCCTAGGGTTTCTACACTTTAGTGAGTCGTTTCCCCCTAGGTTTTGATTGATGAAGCCTTTCCTTAGCAACACTTCATCATCTAACTCTCTTGTCTTTTAGCCCTACCATTCACTACTCAAGCTAGCCGTTTAAATTTGTCTTTTGAGCTAGAGAAGGAGGAAGATGCACCAAGGCCTAGGTTTACTACACCTTAGTGAGCCGTCTCCCCTAGGGTTTGATTTGCTGAAGCCTTGCCTTAGCAACACTTCAACATCAAACCCTCTTGTCTCTATCCCTATCACTATCATTTCGGCCCTTCAACTTTTGCAGTGATTTTGACTCCATTTACCCTAATAACACACTGATCTAGACCTTCTATGTTGAGTACCTTGATCACACACACATTTAATACTTTGAAAAACTACTAATCCTTCTAACCCTAGCTTAGACTAATATTTACTAATCATATTGCTGCCGTCATCTATTTGTGCTATAAACATCTCCATGCAACATTTATTGTGTCATTAAAGCAATTGAAAGATTGGCTAAGTCATTGCTTCTAGTATTGTTACATTGATGATGAATTGCCATTGCTCATTGTGAAGTTGTTTTAGCATTTATTGTGAAGTAATATTGTGTAATCATTGCTATTGTACAAACATTTATTTGCTTCATCAATATTGTCTATCAATTACTTTATATCAGAAGTCCTTGATTATATGAAGTGCTAACCAACAAGTAATCTTGCACATGTATAGTTTTCTTATTGCTTTGTCTCGGGAAGGTACACTTTTGGTTATTTTTATCTTTATTGGCTATTAAGCTGGATTTTCTGATCGGTGGTGACTTGTGAGGGGAATAACTTTACTCATCCTTTTAAGCCTTTTCCTTCTCAAAACCCCATGTCACCGGGGACGTCTTCCCTGGGCCTACCATCGTAAACAGAAAGAGCTATCCTATTGAGGTGACAGTGGTAGGATAGTCTCAGTTTCGCTAGTTTTCCCTTGTTCCATCCATGTTTTGCTACAACTACAAATTGTGCAATAACA
>ML834626.1:14063-43855 GCA_009831015.1 Picea engelmannii | reverse complement strand
CAATTTGTCTAAGGGAGTTCCTAGGAGCCACCTGGTTGAGGGTTTTGATAAAATGATGAAAATTATCCAGAGGTATTTTACATGTGAGGGTAGATTCAACATGATATACCAATATCACATTAGGCTCTTGCTGCATTTCACAGGAAAATATTTAATGAATATCCATTTTTATCTATTCAGAAGTATGGGAAAGATGGTTGATAGGGTCCAAGCCAAGTCGAAGGCTGTGGACACTAGTGTTTTCCAATCTGGGTTGATCAAGATGCTGGTTATGGAAGAATTGAAGAAAATAAAACTTTCTTGGGAACAGTTCATTGTCTCAGCTAATCTGCAGCTAGATATAGCCTCTTCCCCTCAATCCAGGATGCAAATTCCTTTTTGAGCTAGTAGTGTTGCCCAAGCAGAAACAAGTAAGAAGAGAAAGAGAAAACCTATTTCCCAAGACAAAGAAGTTCCTAAAGAAATTGATGAAGAATAGAGGGAAGTCCATCACTCCACAAAAAGATAATTTTCACCTCAGCTTGCAACTGAACTAGAGGAGGTTCCTTCATCAGCCAAAGCCAGAACTAAAAAGGGGAGAAAGTTGCATTTTCCTTCACCTACTGTAGCAGCTGAGACAACAAGGGTTAGGAGGCCATTCACTATATCATCAGCCTGCAAAGAAAATGTTGAAACATAAATCACACTTAAGGTTTATGTCCCAAATAAAGCTAAAGGTAAAAGTGACACAGTTGGGAAGCCTATTGAGGTCATGACCAAAACCTCTGTTTAGACGAAAGACAAAGCTACTAAGAAGCCTATTGAAGTCATAAACAATAACTCTCCCCCTGATAATCCCACTTTCAAGATATTGATTAGACAACTCAGGGATGCTAGAAAGGAAGTTTCCCATTTGAAGGAGCAAATATTGACTGAGAGGAGGAAGATGAAGGAGCTCGTGGATATGCATGATTGATCTAGGATATTTTCATCGTGACTTATAAAGAATTGCATTAAATGAGCATAAATTAAAGTGCACCATTAAAGCGGGAAAAAATTAAAAATGAATAAATATAAGCATCATATCTGAACACAAAAACTTGATAATGGAATTCGTCCCTGGTGGACTATGTCTCCGGGTCCTTCTCTCAAATGGGTAGGATCTTTCATTAACTCAACAAAAGAATTTTGCAAATACATAAATATACCTCATTATGAAATCAAGCTACACAAATAATGCTCAGATCAGAAAATAGACATCACCACTGAATTTGTGGCGTTGAATTAGCCAAAAATGACTATCTCCATGCTCTGATCCGACTCTGGCACTCCCAGGACCAAGAAGAATTTTGTCTCGATTTTTGTGCCCTCTGCAACTTGCAATGATGACAATTATGTCTCGAAATCCATGCCCACAGGTTCATATGGTCTGCGGCTCTCCCCCGAATCTGAATGGATTGCACCTTTTAAATAATATCCACGAGAGGATGTACCAAGAGGTACCCGTGGCACATTGGTTGTGGGCAGATTCGTTAAGGCTTAAGCATCGTGGACGTTCCGGAGTCGAATCCCATCGGACTCCATTTTGGTGTGTTGTTTGTTTAAATATATATATTACAATATATGATCCCCGCTAATTTTATAATACTCACTAGAGGTACTTCCAACTTGCAGTTAAAATTGGCATGGTCAGCCAGATTTGGTGGACCTAACATTTTTTTTTAAACGAAATTCGTTCACGAGTTAATATTGAGCATTTCAGGGATGCCACGTGTCACCCAATGATTGGGCCACATGGAACCCATTGATAAGTCCACATGTCTACTGACGTCTCTGCCCCATCTTTTTGTACCTAACACATGGTGCTTCTCGGGTGGTGCCATGCGGCGTCTCCTGGGGTGCCACATGGCACTTTTCTACTGGTCCACATGAACCCCTGAAAAGCCCATTGGTGGGTGACACCTGGAAACCTCTGGTGCTGCCATGTGGCATGATGACTTCATCATCTTGTATGATGATGTCACCCTACCATGTCAACTGTTGATGTCAGTAGTACATATGATGATGTGGCCCCCTGCTGACTGGCCTTGTTTGACAACAACTTTGACCGCAAATATCTTTCAAACCGTAACTCTATTTGATGAGTTGTTTGCGTTGTTAGAAAGCTTGTGACGCGCTCTTCACGATCATGTTATTTTAACTAAGTTTAGGAAACTATGAATCTTTTCCCTTTCTCTGTTTGTTGGGGCCATTCTGAGCATTCTGAGTTGCCTATGTGAGTTCTGAGTTATTCTTAGCTTGCTTTGGATCCTTTTTGGATCATGCCTTCCCACTAAGAGATTTTTGGACCACCAAAATATTTCATTAATCAACTGGTAAGTGAGGGAAGATTCCCCTCACTTTGTCATTCTCGATCCACTTTGCCTTGCTTGGATGTGTGCCCTTTAAGCCTACTCGAAAATAATCAACATCACCTCTACGTGAAGTCCTCGTCCTCTTGTCCATGATGATATCTTCATGTAGCTCATCTAGGTACTCAGGTGCAAACTCATCAACTGATGGTATTGAAACTTCCTCATCTTGATCCATGATCATGGGAGGATAAATTTTTTTCAAGTTTTCAACGTTCACAACTGAGTAAATATGCATATAAGGTGGAAGATCCAGACAAAAATCATTGGTACCACTTTTCTCCAAGATAGTAAAGGGTTCATAATGAATGGGATTGAGTTTATTTCCTTCACCCTTAAATCTCTCCTTGATGAGTTGAAGCCATACCCAGTCTCCAACCTAGAACTGATGATCAACCTTGTGCTTGTCATGTCAAGCTTTATACTATGCTTGACTTTTCTCCAACTACTCCCTGACTACCTGGTGTATCTACGAAATCCTCTAGATAAAGTTGTGGGCTCTGTCCTTTGTTCATTCTTCATTTACATTGGCATCTCTCCCATACATCAAGTCCAAAGGAACCTTTGGTAGGTACCCAAAACATGTCGCAAAAGGTGAACTATGAGTCGATGAATGTAAAGCTCGGTTGTACGCATGTTGTACATAGGGTATCTATTCATCCCATAACTTGGGATGCTTGTTGCAGTAGCCTCGAAGAAAAGTACCTCTGTTCGGTTTAACACCTTTGTCTGTCCATTGGTCTATGGATGGAAAGAAGTGCTCCTTTTCAATTTGGTGTTCACCATTCTCCACAAGCTAGTCCAAAAGTCCCCAAGGAATCAAGTAGCTCGATCTAAGACGATAGATGTGGGTAATTCAAAGTGAACCCAAACTTGCTGAAAGAAGGGATTAGAAGTCTGCTCAACAATGATCTTATTTTTACATGGCATCAAGATACACATCTTGTTGAACCTATACACTACAAAATACAAATAATCATGACCCCCTTTGGTCATTGGTAAACCCCCTACAAAATCCATGAAGACACTTTCCCATGGATGGGATGGAATAAGAAGTGGTGAGTATAGCCCCAATTTTCTATTAGTGGGCTTGCAAGTAGAACACATCACACACCCTTTTACATACTTAGTTACAATTGATTTCATTTGAGGCCAGTAACAAAACCTATGCAAATGAGACATAGTTTTTCCTACCCCAAAATTCCCAGACACAAGAGAAGTATGAGCTTCTCGTATTACATGGACTTGTTCACTTGTAGGAATACATAGCCTTCCAAGATGGTAGAGTAATTTTCCCTGCAGACAATAGTTCTCTACCTGTGCACCAAGGGTTAGATTTGCATATAATTCTTTAAAATATTCATCGATGGAATATTGTTCTACATAGATATCATGATATAAAGAAGTATTCTTCAAAATAACAGAAGCAACAATAGCAGGTCTTGAAAGCATATCATCTACCTTATTACTTGTACCCTTTTTGTACTTGATTACCAAGTGAAATTGTTGTAGAAAACCCATCCACCTATAGTTTCGAGATTGTTGCAATTTGGTTTGTGCTTGAAGATACTGTAAGGGTTGGTGATTTGTATGTATGATTGTTTCCTTCCCTAACAAGTAGTGCTTCCATTTATTTACACTCTGGAATAATGCATACAACTCTTTATCATATGTAAGATAGTTAACAACAACTTGGTTAAAATTTTAAGAGTGGTAACATATAGGCTTACGATATTGCATCAATACTGCACCCATGGCGTATCCATTGGCATCTATCTTGATCTCAAAAGGTTGTTTAAGATTCAACAGTGCTAATACTGGAGCAAAAATGATCTTCCCCTTCAAAGTGTCGAAAGATTTTTGTTGCTTTCCTTCCCACTGAAAAGTTTCATTCACATTGGTTAAGGCATGCAGAGGAGATGCTATGAAGGAGAAGTTGGGAATGAATCTCCTCCAATACTGGACTGCACCTAAGAAGCTCCGAACTTTGGCTACACCTTTTGGCTCAGGCCAATTTACAATTACATCAATTTTGGAAGGGTCAATTTTCAATTGTCCTCCTCCTACAATATGACCTAAGTACACAAGTGCAGTCTTGCCAAATTCACATTTAGACAATTTTACATACAACTTTTCCCTTTGCAAAGTATCCAATAGTTGCTTTACATGCCTCACATGCTCATTCCAAGTCCCGCTAAAAACAAGAATGTTGTCTAAATATACAATCACAAAGTCATCTATGAAAGGCTTGAATACATCAGTCATCACACGCATGAAAGTTGTTGGAGCATTACAAATCCCAAATGACATAACTAACCACTCAAACAATCCATGTTTGGTTTTAATGGCAATTTCCATGCATCCTGCTCTGTGACTCTGATTTGATGATATCCAGTACGCAAATTCAACTTAGTGAAATATACATCATTCTTCAATTGATCAAGTAAATCATCTATGCAAGGAAGAGGGTATCATTTTTTCATCGTGATTTTATATAAGGCCCAGTAATCGACACACATTCTCCATGTGCCATATTTCTTTGGCACCATTATGATCAAAGAACCACAAGGAGATGAACTGGTCCTGATGACCCCTTGATCCAATAAGCCCTGTACCTATTTTTTGGTATTTGTCATCTCCACAACTAACATCCTATACATGCCCACATTAGGAAGAGGATAATCATGTTGAATATGTATCTCGTGTTGGATTTCCTTCTTAGGAGGTAATCCATCTGGTTCCTGAAAAATATCATCATACTTAGAAAAAATATCAATTAGTTCTTTTTTATGAGATGGATCACACCCTTGGAAAGCGTTAGATGTCCTGACTTCTTTCTCTCTAACGACCATGAGTACATATCTCTTATTATTGTTTACGTGTCTTTTCATTTTCCCTACACTAACAAGTGTTGTATTTACCCGCATGCTGTGAGCTCTAACAATATATTCCACTCCCCCCTTAGTAAGGTGGTATTTGTTCTCATGACGAAAGAAGACTTTTATATCATAAAGATAAGGACTTCCCAACACTATGCCACATATATCAAGTGGTACAACATCCAAATCCACTTCATCTATCAATTTTGAAGCAATAGCAAATCTTATCCTACATTGTTTGGTGACATTAATTTTTTCTTTGTCACATACCCAACCAAGAGGATAAGGCTTCGGATGTGGTTTTTCTTCAAGACCCATTTTCTTGACAAGTGCTTCAGATATTAAGTTTACCTGGGAACCTGGATCAAATAATGTATCTATCTTAGTATGTTTAGATACAACTCTTATTTGAAATAACTCATTCCTCTTTCATTCATCAACATGAGATTCATCATTGGAACTAGAACTAGCATGGAGAGAATATTTATCTTGTACTCCAACCATTGTGATCTTTCCTTCATCTCCTAAATTAGAACCAAGATCTTGTTGTATCGTAGCAACAGTCTTTGTCTTCCCCTTTCCACCGAACTGTTTCATTTTCTTTTCTAGATGCAGTTTCCAACAGTGTACTTCATCGTGACCGCTCCTCTTGCAATGAGTGAAAGATGGTTTTCCTCCTTCTCTCTTCACTGTAGCGGTCCTCTTGCCCTTCCTCTTAAACTTATTAAAATTCTTTTGTGGTAAATTGGAAGGTTTCTTTGTGGGATATTCTTGAACATGTTTCCCCCTATTCTAAAGGTGAGTGGCTTGCACACAAACTTTGTCAAGACTAGTGGGGTTAAACAAGAATAAAGTATGTAGAATATAACTGTGAAGTGTGCCAATATACTTCATTAAAGTTTCATAAGAATCCAAAGGAATATTCAATGCAAGAGATTTCTTCCTAAATTCTTTTGTGAAACTTTGTATGGTTTGTCCTTTACTTTGCCTTAAAGTTTTCCATTCCATCATTGCTTTATATAAGTAACCTAATGGATAAAATTGCTTCCTTATCGCTGATTAAATTCCAACCATGAGGAACGAAGCTTACCACACTTACTTCTGTCATGAAGCTTGCTCTTCCACCATACGAGAGTGGTACCTTCCAACCGAAGATAATCCAGTTTCACTTTAACTTCCTCTTCATCAATATGTTGGACACGACAATATACTTCAACCTGTCAGATCCAATTATCTAGATTTCCAGGATTAGCATCTCGATTAAACATAAGTAAAGAAAATTTTACATCAAGATTAAATAATGATTTCTTAAAAGAGGCTTTATGGCTAGAATAATGAGAATGATGAGAATGCTCAGAGGAAGAAGAACTAGAACTCGAAGGTGAAGACGGAGGCTCAGGAGGATCTCCTCCATCCCCTTGGTTTATTGAAGCATCATCATCTGCATGTGATTCCTTTTTATGCCCTTTCTTCTTCATCCTCTTCTTGTAATCTCCATACATTCACTCGACCTTTTCTGACATGCAATAAAATACCATGCGAAAGTTTTTCTCCTGTTCATCACGCTCGTCCTCTTCTTCCATTTTCTTCCTTCTAGATACACAACCAACTTCGGGATTGATGTAACAACCCTAGTTGAATATATGCTTAGGGATTATTAAGTAAAAATTTATTAGGTAATTAATTTTTCTAACATGTTATTAACTAAACAAAGATTGGTATAATGATATTAATTAAATATTTATTAATTAATTAATTGTTATAATTTTGATTAATTAATTAATTAATTAATTAATTACCTATTACATTCAATGACATGGGTATTAAATTTAAGAGGGTTAATAAATTTAATTGTTTAAATTAAAGGATTACGTATACGGAGGGGATAATGAGCATTAATAATTGGATAAAACATTAATAATTGGATAAGACATTAGTAATCGGATAAAACATTAATAATTGGATAAGACATTAATAATTGGATAAAACAATAAATGTATGGATAAGGAAAGGGGGGAGGAGAAAAGGGTCGGTGAAGGAGGGATATGAGGGGAGGAGGTTGACGGAAGGAGGGATTATTGTTTTGGAGGGTTCTTTTGGATTTGTTGGTTGAGATTTTGAGTTCTATAGTCAACAGGGATCATTACGGGGGGCCACTGGTTTGCTAGGGGTTTTGGGCATGGGGGCCAGGATATCCATATGGTATCATGGAGCTAGGAAGTTGTCCTAGCTGGCAGGGAGGAAACACGGTTTGGGCAGAGTTGATCAGCGCATCAAGCTAGGCAAGGCAGCAGTAGGAAGGTCAACAAGACAAGCGAAAGTTTAGCATCAGACCAAGGTATTTTAATTTACGTATTTGTATTATGCATTTAAGGAATATGAAGTGTTATAAGGTTGTCTGTAAGCTATTATGTTCAGCTCAATAAATTTTATATATGCTAGTTTTGGTTATATGTTGATTATGAAGTAAAATAAATGTTAGGTTAGCATTCTATCAAATAAATTATTTTGGGTTTTATAAGGCTTTGTGGAGCCGAACCCTACACATGGTATCAGAGCCTCATTCACAATCTGAAGCCTTAAGGGCCAAGCTCCAGCTCCACCTAACCTGTAAGCCAAGTATACATTGGTTTTAAGTATATATATTCATTAATAGGACGTATTAATGTTACAATTTTAACTAATTCTTAGTATCACCTTTATAAGAAATTGTTAAACTATAAACCAGACACTTTAACCACTTTTCCATTTTTGTAAAATTCATTATAATTGCCCATAAAAATAAATAAATATATAAATAGATTTTTTTTTCAAAACTCCTTTTGCATTCATCTATTCTTATTCATACAAACTCCTCTATCTGTATCAACAAAAAATTTTCAAACTTTGCAGTTAAGTCGGGAAACTGGGATTGGAATTATGCTAGACAATTTACATATAAATCTTCAAAAAAAAAATTAAACAAAAAACATTAAAAAAATGAGAGTATGTTGGACACAATTTATACATAAATCTCCAAAAATTAAACAAAAACATTACAAATATAGCTACACCATCTTTAGGACCTCATACTAAGAGGATCAATCTAATTTTGTAAATAGATGTTGTCCAGATAGAAAATTTGCAAGTGCCCAAAAATTGGTCATTAAATTATCTGCTGAAGATGATTGATTTGTCATTGCTGTAATTTCCTGTAACTTCTAATTTCCTCTGATTTATGTATTAAATATTCTAATTTCCTGTACATTGATGTCATGTGACTTCGATTGATTTCTTCTAGAGTTGGGAAATCATTAATTTTGCTTCCCATGCCTCAATGTGAGCCGGAAAATTTATAGATGGGCAACTAACTTAATTTAGGCTGATTAATTTACCATGTGACGTGGACCTTATTCCTTACGGAATTGTTTGAAAGAATGCTCTACAAAGTTGTAGATAAATTAGAGGACAAAGGATATAACAGTGTAAAACAAATATTTATGGCAAATTTAACCTAAACAGAATTTAGAGTTGAACCCTACAAACGCATCTATTTTCTCAATCCTTTCTCGGCCCTCAATAAGTCACTTGCGAATTTCACATTCAAAGTTAGGGAGGCTTCTGAGGATCCTTCCTCCATTACTTTTTAAAAATATATATAATATAATAAAAAAAATAGTTGGGTACTATATAGTACCGCCTTCATCTTCTTTCTTCTCCACTTTCCACGAGTCAAACTCGCGACTTCTCTTACAATGCGTACATTGACAACCAAGAGACTAGCAAAGAACAACAAAATTGAATTTAAAGTTGAACCCTGCAAATGCATTTAACCTGAACAATGAATTTAACCTGAACAGAATTTAAAGTTGAACCTAGCAAACACTAACATAGATATGTTATTCCAACCATAGCGATTTCAAACGTAATCAGTAACAACAAACCGACAACCTACCTTGCAATCTGGAACCTTCACATAGTCTAACGAAACAAAAAAGTATATTTTCAGGCTTAAAATCCGTGTGAACGCGTTTCAATTCCTGCCTATCTGCCAAACAGTGAGTAGCAAACTGATTAGGAAAGGATATCATCAGAACCTCTTGTAACAGGTTGCAGTCAAATGGTGGAATTTCTTAAACTGCTCAATTTCTCTGGCAGAAAGGATGTTTATAAATTTAGCACAAAACATACAAATCAAGGGTCAACACAAAGCGCCCAAGGTCAAGGCACCATGCCACATGGAGGAGGAGCCCACGAGGTGACTCCACCATGCTCTATGCGTCCAATGGTCAGCAACAACATGCAAACTCAGAACCCCCCAAATTGACCCAGAACATGCCAGGTACCGCTTTCCTCTCCTTTACCTTCTCTCCTCTTGCGGCGAATCGAACTCGTGACACCATTTCAAGTGGTTACCTTAACTACCACCAGTGTAAAGAGCACTACCTTTACTCATGAGATTGATTCAAGACCTGCGGTTAGTCGAACTCGTAACATATAATATGGAATTTGTATGAACTACCACGTGAGTCAGAGGACCAATCGCCAAGATTTTTCCTCCATTCCATTTTGAAAAAAACAATTATACAAAAATTAAATAATAGGAAGAGGAAACGATACCTACAAGAGGCTAGAAGTGGCTGGTTTGACTCCAAACATGGTGATCTACATGGTAACAAAATACAACATGAAGAAAGTGGCAGCTACGAATATGCTGAATGCCTGGTCTAGAACCACAAGCCTAGCAACGCTGCTCGGAGCCTTTCTGGCAGACTCGTACCTCAGCCGACTTCAAGCAATAGCCATCGGTTTCCTTTCATATCTACTGGGGATGTCCATACTAATGCTCACGACCCTCATTCCTCGACTCCATCCATCTTTCAGTAGCGCCTTCGAGAAGAAAATGAACAGATGCAATAGCACTTCCGCGGGGCAACTCGCGTTTCTGGTTCTGTTTTTTTTCTTCGCATTCATTGTCGTTGGTTCTACCGCAATAAGGCCCTCCAACATGGCTTTTGGGGTGGATCATTTCAAGCAGGAAGGAGAAAAGTGGAAGAGACGCGTGCAGAGCGCCGAAACCGGATGGAGGAGCTCACCGGGGGTTATACTTTGCACAAGCGCCCAACTTGTATATCGTACAACTACCTCCACTCTCCACAGAGAAAAACACCCAAGCACAAACCAATATACAATCCAACGACCCAGTGTGAGTGGATAGCCTACCAACGCCCAACCACAAGTCAATATAAGAGCCCAGCGCAAGCACCGGAGCCATGCACCAAGCCATGGGGAGGAGCTGCAGGAGCCAAGCTGCAAACCATACACCTAGAGCTGAGAATGGAGCCACCGAGGGAGGAGCCTCCAGCCATCACCATAACTCTGTCACAGTTGCAGAGCAGGAGAGGCTTAGGGTGCGTTCGCAATCGCAAATGAAACAAGCTACAGGATGATTAGGGTTAGGGGTAGTGAGATAAGTGTGTTTAGGGTTTAGGGAACGTGGGCCTCACGCGAGGACCTATGATGCCGTATGGAATTTTTATTTATCTTAAGTAATATATATTTTATTTAATTTAATATTTTATGGATTTATTTAAATTAACTTTTTAAATTATTCTTAAATTTAAATTTCAATACTTTAAATCGTAATTTTTTTTTTATTAATTATTAACAAAAAAAATAAAATAATATAAATACATATATTTAAATATATGCAATAAATTAAAACTAAGTATAGTAATTAATTAAAAGTAATTATGACTAATTAATTAAATTAAAATGTTATAGAGTCCATGGGTTTTGAACCCAAGACCCCCCACCAAGCGAAGCGTCTTAAGAAGAACACTAACGCCAACACACCCTCATAAGTCTTTACAAATAAATCCTTATACTTAATTAGATTAATGGTAACACTGTAGGAATTAGAGTGGTATTATTATTAGGAAGATACAGTATGAAGATTAAGACTAACTGGCATCGAAAATCAAGGTAAAGGCTTATTTAGTGCTGCTGATCTTTGTATCCCAAGTATAAACTCTGATTGTCCAAGCGTCAGGCTCACAAGACCGTACACACAACTCATCGAGCCAAGCGCCAAGTCCCTCCACTCCATTCCGCCAGTCAAAGTCAACGCTAAATCTCAATGCAACATTCGACAACGCCAACACTAGGCGCCAAGGAAAATCTCACGAGGTAAGCATCGGAGGATATTTAGTTATAAGGGAAAAGTTAAAAGGACTTAGACTAGGACAAGCGAGAAGGAGGTGGCATACGCACTAGGAGAGTAAGCAAGAGGAATTGGCAAGTATGGTGCAAGGCTAGCGTAGCTACAACGCAAGCGAACCAGTAGTTTTTTTTTTTAGAGAGAAGAAATCAAGCTTAGACACTTAATCCTAACCCTAACCTGGCCAATCCCCTAAAGGAGTAATGTCTATTTACAGACAAGTAAAGAAAGCTTACACCTAACACTATTTCTAGTTTGAGTAGCACCAATTTGAAACGTCCTTGAACTCACCCTGACAAAATTGGTTGATGCAGGTTAAAGCATACAGGATGGTAAGGACTCGAGGGAGTCAAGGCAGGGGAGCGTCATCGCAAGCACTGCCAACACCACCAATGCCACCACCACCATCGCCTAAACTAGCTCTCATACTGCACTCGTTGGAAGCCATTAATGAGACTTTAAAGGGGCGACAAACATCAGGGACTGAAGTGGAACCCCCATCGTCTGGAACGGGTAATCTATAAGAGTCAAGGGATTCAGGGAGAGGACCTCAACCCGAAGACATCACGTAAGAATTGTAGAAGATCAAACTTTTGGAGTTTGTCGGGGGTCACGCCAGTGAATGCACGGAAGCATGGTTGGAAGGCATGACAAGGTGTTTTGCCTTAAGGGACTATGCATCCAACTCAAGGGCAAAGATCACAATTTTTCAGTTAAGAGACAGCGCCTTGAACTAGTGGGGCAACCTGGAAAGACAACTGCACCTTACCCCAGACACAGTATCTTGGGAACTTTTTGAGGAGAGGTTCCAGAGGAAATATCTGCCAGCGTACTACGAGGAACAACAGGTAGGGGCATTTCATGCCTTAGTACAGGGAAACAGAACTGTAGAAGAATATGAGATCAGATTTATGGAACTGGTCAAATATGTTTCGTATATGGATAATAACCAACGACAGGCAGAGCGCTTCATCTATGGATTAAACCCTAAGATAAGAGCTATGGTGTGGATGTGGAAACCATCTTCAGTAGTGGAAGTGGTGGAAAATGCGCGTTATGTGGAGGAACACATGAACTTAACTGGGGGTACAAGACCGACATTTCTGCATCGTCCTGGATCTGTAGGGAAGGCCCTGAGGACATTTCCTAGGGGAGGGGGCTCAAGGCCACCGCCATATGGTAACAGAGTTGTGCCAAGGACAGTAACTATAGGGATTTCAATGGCGATGAGTGCAACATCTCGTTCATCTCCAACAATGCAGACAGGTCCACGACCATCTCAGGGAACAACGAGTAGGGGCAGGGCTTCCAGGGAAAGGAACTCATTTCAGAGACAGTCACATAACAGTGCACAAGTTCAATCTCGTGTTACCTGTTGGGGGTGCGGAGGACCCCATTACCAGTGTGACTACCCATAGTTACAATCTGGGTTTGTGCATAGAGAAGGAAAGGCACTGATGGGGAGATCAAGTAGCAGCCACCAGATTTACGCAGCGGTTAATAATCGCCAGGCTGAACATCAACCCACAGTGGTGGATTCATTAGGTACGCTAAATCATAACAACGTTAAGATTTTATTTGATTCTGGTGCGACAGATAGTTTCAATTCACCATCTGCATTAGAAAAGAGTGGGTTGGCAGCCTACGAGCACGATGACTTTAAACAAGTCGAGATGGATTCGGGGGAAAAACAAGCGGTAGGACCTAGTGTCAATAATTGTATAGTAGACCTGGGAGTGTGTACTACCAGGTTGAAGGTATATGTCACTGCTCTTGAGGCATATGACCTAATCATTGGAATGGATTGGTTAGCAGCTCACCGAGCTTTTGTAGATTGTTTCGCAAAGAGGGTGCTTTGTGTCAACGATGAAGGAAGACCGGTAGAGATCCAGGGTGTACAGAGAAAAGTGTCGTTACACTTTATATCAACTATGAAGGTTAAGCAATGCTTGAGGCAAGGGTGTCTACTTTATGTAGTGGAAGCAGTGAATGGAAGGAAGGGACCCTCATTGGCTCAGTACCCGGTATTGTTAGAATTTAAGGATGTTTTTCCAAACGAGTTACCAGGATTACCTCCTGAGAGGGAGCTTGATTTTACTATTGAGCTAAAACCTGGTGCAGAAACAATCTCCAGGACTCCGTATCGGATGACAGCGCTAGAACTTTGTGAATTACAAATGCAGTTGAAAGAGTTACTGGACTTAGGGCTAATAAGGCCCAGTGTCTCACCTTGGGGCGCATCGGTAATTTTTGTAAAGAAGAAGGATGGATCCTTACGACTGTGTATAGACTACAGGGACTTGAACCGTGCTACAATGAAAAATAGGTACCCGATGCCGCGAATAGATGACCTTTTCGATCAGATGAAAGGAGCAACGGTATTCTCAAAGATCGATTTGCGATCAGGGTATCATCCGTTAAGGATTAAGGAAGGTGATATCCCAAAAACTGCCTTTCGAAATCGGTTTGGACATTACGAGTTTGTTGTAGTACCTTTTGGATTGACCAATGCGCCAGCAGTATTCATGAGCCTCATGAACGACGTATTCCAGAAGTACTTAGACCATTTTGTACAAGTCTTTCTAGATGACATCCTCATCTATTCCAAGAATGAAAGAGAACATGAGGAACACCTACGAGTAGTGTTGTCCTGCCTTAAAGAGAACAAATTATATGGGAAGTTGTCAAAGTGTTCCTTCTTCCAGAAAGAGATCCACTATTTAGGTCATATCATTTTCGGAGAAGGAATCTCTGTGGACCCAGAAAAGGTAAAGGCCATTATGGAGTGGCCAATGCTGAAAAATGCCCATGAGGTGAGAAGCTTCATGGGGCTAGCAGGTTATTATTGGACATTTGTGGAGGGATTCTCCAAAATAGTGAAACCCATCACCACCTTGCAGCACAAGGGGGTCAGGTATGAATGGACAAAAGAGTGTGATAGTGCATTCATTGAGCTTAAGAGGTTACTAACTAGTGCGCCAATTCTACGAGTGTCGGATATGGAAAAGGAATTCAAAGTCTGCACGGATGCCTCGAAGCAAGGGTTGGGGGCCGTGCTATTGCAAGATGGAGGAGTAATAGCTTATGTGTCAAGGAAGTTTAAGAAACATGAAGAGCTATACGCAACTCATGATTTAGAGTTAGTAGCTGTAATGCTAGCTCTCAAAATTTGGAGGCACTATCTTGTGGGGTGAAACTTTGAGCTCAAAATGGATCATCAAAGTTTAAAACATCTCTTCACTCAAAGAGATCTGAATGCCAGGAAAAGGCGATGGAGTGAGTTTATGAGTGAGTACGATTTTGGTATTTTGTACATCAAGGGAAAGGAAAATGTGGTTGTAGATGCCTTGAGTAGGAGACCACGTATCTTCTCCTTGGTAACCTTAAAGGTCAATCTGAGGGAACATGTGTTGACACAAATCCAAGGAGACAGTTGGTATTTAAAGGTTACTTCAAACCTCCAGAGCGGGAGGCAGTTAGATCCAAAGTTTGAAGTATATAGTCTGGAAAAAGATGGACTGTTAAGATATCGAGGAATGATGTACATCCCTAAGAATGGGGATATTTGAAGCATCATACTAAAGGAATCCCATAGAGCAATTTATTGTGCGCATCTGAGTGTGAAGAAGATGTACGCAGATATAAGGAAACTCTTATTCTTGGTAGGCATGAAGCACGATGTAGTCCATTTCGTCGCCAAGTTCCTAGAATGTCAACAAGTGAAAGCCGACCACCATCACCCGACAGGCCTCTTACAACCACATGATGTTCCTATGTCCAAATGGGAAGTCATTTCTATGGATTTTGTTGTAGGGTTGCCGCTCACATCTCATAGACACAATGCCATTCTTGTGATAGTAGATAAATTAACCAAGAGTGCTCATTTTATTCCAGTTAGAGACACTTACGATGTCACTGATGTGGCACGTGTGTTTGTAAATGAGGTTATCCATTTGCACGAGATACCTAAGAAGATCATTTCAGATAGGGACTCAAGATTCACTTCTAGGTTTTGGACAAGTTTGCAGTCAGCGTTGGGGACTCATTTGAACTTAAGCACAGCTTATCATTCTGAAACAGATGGGAAAACTAAGAGAGTAAATCAAGTCATGGAAGACATGCTTAGGATGTATGTAATGGATAATCAAACCCAGTGGGAGAAGTACCTACCTTTGGTAGAGTTTTCCTACAATAACAGTTTTCATAGCTCCATCGGAATGCCACCCTACAAAGCTTTGTATGGGAGGCCATGCAGACCTCCATTGAGTTGGGATAGACTAGAAGACCAAGTAATAGTTGGGCCAGAATTGATTCAAGAGATGGAGGAACAGGTGATTCAGATTAGGCAGAGACTAAAGGAAGCACAAGATAGGCAGAAAAGCAATGCGGATGCACACCAGACCGACCGAAGTTATGAAGTGGGAGACCAGGTTTTCATTCATATCAGGCCTAATAAGAATACCATACGGTTCGGGAAGGGGACAAAGTTGTCACCTCGATTTATAGGACCGTTCAGAATCCAAGAGAAAATTGGACCCATTGCATATCGTCTCGTACTACCACCCCACTTGCATAAAACTCATAATGTATTTCATGTATTTGTTTTACGTCATTATGTTGCTGATGAATCAAATAAACTAAATTGGAAGGAATTGTAGGTATCGGACATGGGAACCCTCGTGGTAGAACCATTACGCATATTGGACCGTAGAGTCCGACAGCTCAGGAACCGTCTAGTAGACCAAGTTAAGGTCCAGTGGGACAAGTATAGTCCAGGATCTACTACTTGGGAAGACGTCGAGACACTACGACGAGACTATCCCTCACTTTTTTGACCACCTCGAGAATATGTTTCTGGAAGGTTGGGTGTATACAACACCACCTTTTGACTTAGATAGCCAAGATTACCTGAGGCATATATACTTCATTTTCTAGTCACAATGAAACTATTAAGTGATACACTTAAACTTTAAATGTATGAACTTTTATGAATGATTAAATGTTATTGATGATGATGTATGTAATGCGATCTATTATGTGAATGTAAATTTTACGAATGTTTAACTGTTATTGATGATGATGTATATGATGCGACATATTGTGAGAATGTGAATTTAATGAATGTTTAAATGCTATTAGGATGATGTTGTATATGATGCAATCTATTTTAGGTAAATGATAATCTTATGAATGGGTGTCAAAATTGAATTATGGGATATTATGAGATCTAATTCTAACTGGAAAACTTTGATGTTAAATTATCGGTACAGGGATACCAAATTGAAATGATGATAGTATGCAATTACCTGATGATAATGCATAGAAATGTATGAGTTTGTGTTATAGACTAATCTGCAGGTTATGGGCTATGAAATAGCCAAGGGATAAAGATGATGAAAGTGGATATCATGACCACTAGCCAAGACACACTATGGTATGAATATTGTATGTGAAATTATATTGGTTTGGATGCATTGCTATGATATGTGGACCAGTGCATGATTTCAGGTGATGACACTGCCCAAAACTGAATAAATGATGACAAAACCCCCAGCAACAAGGTGCCACTGTATATTCCATTGTAGGCTGTGGACCCTAGTTATGATTAGGAGGGGTGGAGGCATTTCCCACCGTATCTCCTCCGAAACCTAAAGTCATGGGAGGACGGTGTTAGTTCACGCTCCCCAAGACGTGTGATGATGACTGTCAGATGCCTGCTAGGGAAGCTTGGTCGAGATAGCGACACTTCAGCTTACGGGTTCTATTTGGAGTTAGGTCAATATAGTTGATGCTCCAAGATAGTCTAGCAGAGGAAGGATAGGAATGGAGATGGAAGTACGTTATGGAGGAAGGATGAGTAGTAATAGTTGAGAAGGTATGGAGATTTGTCTTGTGGTGGAATTTAATGTTTTCCCTTCAAAAAAAAAAAGAAATAAATGTGTATATATGAATATTCATAATTACGTAACTAAACCATAGTTGTCTAAATAAAATTGTTGAACCAGATAATAGTAATTAAAGAATTTCTCAAACAATTGATTGGTTTGTTCTCTTTTATAAAAGACTAGTCTTGCTGACTGGATTGGATGCATACATAAACTACTAAAGGATGATAGTTTTGATTATTAGTACATGCACGAGACTTGTATGTACTAGCTACACATGCATATGTTGTACATATACACTAGTATGTATGAGTTTTCTTGACTTACTTACTGATAATGTCGGTTAATTATTATGAATGTGTGAACCATGTTTCTTTTCCTTTGTACCATAAGATACCTTAACTTCGGGATGAAGTTTCTTGAAGGGTGGGTGTATGTAACAACCCTAGTTGAATATATGCTTAGGGATTATTAAGTAAAAATTTATTAGGTAATTAATTTTTCTAACATATTATTAACTAAACAAAGATTGGTATAATGATATAAATCAAATATTTATTAATTAATTAATTGTTATAATTTTGATTAATTAATTAATTAATTAATTACCTATGACATTCAATGACATGGGTATTAAATTTAAGAGGGTTAATAAATTTAATTTTTAAAATTCAAGGATTACGTATACGGAGGGGATAATGAGCATTAATAATCAGATAAAACATTAATAATTGGATAAGACATTAATAATCAGATAAAAAATTAATAATCGGATAAGACATTAATAATCGGATAAGACAATAAATGTATGGATAAGGAAAGGGGGGAGGTGAAAAGGGTCGGTGAAGGAGGGATATGAGGGGAGGAAGTTGACGGAAGGAGGGATTATTGTTTTGGAGGGTTCTCTTGGATTTGTTGGTTGAGAGTTTGAGTTCTGTAGTCGACAGGAATCATTACGTGGGGGCACCAGTTTGCTAGGGGTTTTGGGCATGGGGGCCAAGATATCCATATGGTATCATGGAGCTAGGAAGCTGTCCTAGCTGGCAGGGAGGAAACACAGTTTGGGTAGAGTTGATCAGCGCATCAAGCTGGGCAAGGCATCAACAGGAAGGTCAACAAGACAAGTGGAAGTTTAACATCAGACCAAGGTATTTTAATTTACGTATTTGTTTTATGCATTTAAGGAATATGAAGTGTTATAACGTTGTCCGTAAGCTATTATGTTCAACTCAATAAATTTTATATATGTTGGTTTTGGTTATATGATGATTATGAAGTAAAATAAATGTTAGGTTAGTATTCTATCAAATAAATTCTTTTGGGTTTTATAAGGCTTTGTGGAGCCGAACCCTACAATTGAAGGTATTAAGAGTTCCTTCACCCTGTTTATGCTTGACCCTCGTCAACATTCACACTCAACAATTCAAGTCAAAGATGATTGCTCGGATACCAACATGATCTGGGATCTTTTCATCGTGACTTATAAAGAATTTCATTAATTGAGCATAAATTAAAGTGCACCAATAAAGAAGGGAAAACTTAAAAATGAAGAGACATAAGTATCATATCTAAACACAAAAACTTGATAACAAAGTTCGTCCCTAGTTGACTACATCTCCGGGTCCTGCTCTCAAATGGGTAGGATCTTTCATTAACTCAGCAAAAGAATTTGGAAAATACATAAATATACCTCATTCTGAAATCAAGCTATAGAAATAATGCTCATATCAAAAAACATAAATCACCATTGAATTCATGGGGTCGAATTACCCAAAAATGACTATCTCCACACTCTGATCCGACTCTGGCACTCCCAGGCCCAAGAAGAATCATGTCTCTGTTTTCGTGCCCTCTGCAACCTGCAATGATGATAGTTATGTCTCGAAATTTATTCCCGCAGGTCTATACAGTCTGTGCCTCTCTCCTGGATCTGGGCAGATTGAACCTTTTAAATAATATCCATGGGTGGATGTACTAAGAGGTACCCATGGCACATTGGTTGTGGGAAGATTCGTTAAGGCTTGGGCATCATGGAGGTTTCGGGGTCGAATCCCACTGGACTCCATTTTGGTGTGTTTTTCGTTTAAATATATATATTACAATATATGATCCCTGCTAAGTTTAGCGTACTTGCTAGAGGTACTTCCAACTTTCTGTTAAAATTGGCGTGATCTGCCTGTTAGTGACATTTCTTGTAAAGGGGGGGGGGGTAAAGAGTGAAAGAATGGGATAAAAACCCACTTTCCCTAAGTTTGGATGCAAAGTGTGCTTGTGATTAAGCGGCAAGCAATCTTGGACGATAGAGATTCGTGCGCTCGGATCAACGACATACATAGGATTCCGGAGCCCCCTCGCCTTTCTACCTTTAAGCAAAGGGGGGGGTCCAGAATCGAGGGCGCACCTCTTCAACGGTCATGATCGAAGCGCCCAGATCAACAACGCGCAAGGTGATTCCGGAACCCCCCGCCTTTCTACCTTTAAGCAGAGGGGGGGGGGTCCGGAATTGAAGACACATCTCTCCAACGACTACAATTTGAGCGCCTAGATCAACGACGCATAGGCAACCTGGGCATCTTTTGTCCTTCTGCGTTTAACTAACGTGGGCCCCTTCCCTGTCGTGTAGTCTTTTGTGCCATCTGTCCTCCTCCTGGTCGTGCGATGAGGCTCGCTCCCTTTAGTCCTTCCTCATCCTCCAACATCAGTCAACCTCCCCTTTTTCTGGTCCATATGGTCCCTCCCCCCACCTCATCATCCACTCACCACCTTCCATGTGCCCTGACCCCTTCGCTTATTTCCTTCTGCCATGTGTCTTCCCCTGTAACCTCTCTCACACCTCATCACTTCATATCTCACCCTCATAGTTTTGGCGCCACCACTCCCGTTATGCGCCCCACCCTTCGCGCTAGCCTTCACACATATTCATCAAGTCGTTCAGTTATTCTAGGTGGCAACACGAGGAGGCTTCCACGTCCAAAAGGTGCCGAGTCAGCCGGGCCATTCTCGATCCCACTGAAGTAGTTATTAAGGTAGTTGGTGGTGGTTAGACTTCGTCTCCACCATAATGGAAAAGTTTGGCGACGAATTAAGAGCACGTCGATTCACCTACGGAAATGTCATAAGTCCGACTGCGTCTGCCATAGGTGCACGATCACCGAAAGACTGCAGGTGAAGATTGTCAGAAGCCATGCAGACGCAAAGCTCTTAATGCAACGTCTCGATTTTGTTGTTGTTGTTGTTTTGAGTATATGTAGGCATTTTTGCCATTTTTATAGGGATGGTAGAGTGGAGCTCCCGACTGTAATGTTTTAACAACCATTCTAGTGTCCTGGTTGTGCATCTGTATCTGAGATTTCTTGTTTTATGACAAACAGTTTTCCTACTCCACCTATGTTTTCGTCTCATGCTAGAGAGTTCATGATCAAATGATTCGCATGAATTGTTGCAGTTATGTTATGATAAAGGATTTGTTGTTGCATTACTGTTTTCTCTGGTTTTCTTCGTTTGAATGTAAGAAGATCTTTCCTTTTGACGTTTTCTTCTCACAGTCTATTAAGAACCTAATGTTTATAATAGACCCCTACGCTCTACTTATACAAGTCTTCCTCCTACCCACTCTTATTACAACTCATTGTTTGAAGTTTATCTAAGACCTCACTTGTCCATGCATGCCTGGCCTATTTTCAGAGTTGAAATGATGTTGTCCTGAGTTTGCCTCCATTTGATCATCCTTTTATGAACAAATCGTGACATTAAACTGATGGGTGTCGGGCTCTGCTCCTGCTGCAATCCAGGAGTGACTTCCGACGCCAAAATTTCTGGCGCCGTTGTCGGGGACGAAGTTGAAGATTTTCCCCGGGATTGAATGACAATGATTAACTGATTCTAAAGGTGCATCAGATATCAGAATCATCAAGATTGCTACTATGCACCTGGCGACTCCACTGTGACGAATCCACTGTGATGAATCCACTGGGACGAACCTATTGGGTTAGTTGTGGCTTCCAGCGGTAGACACACGTGGTCCCATCCACAGATGCCTCTGGCCACGCCTGAAGAAGATCCAGAGGTGATTATCAAAAAAGGGAAGCCCCCCCAAGGAGAAAGATTTGCTGCTCAACCAGGTATTTCCCCACCTCCTTCCATGAAAACTCCTTTTTCTCCTCCTCGGTTTCTTAATAGACCTCCTTCAGAGGTTTCCCGTTCCTAAATTTTGGGAGTGTTCTTGCTGAGTTTTCCCCTCCCGGCCTGGGATTGGAGGGAGAAATCCTTGTCACTCTCCTCTCCTCTGAAGATGTTCCTTGGCGATGACTCGAGACTACAGAAGATTTCACCTCTCCTACACAAAGAGGAACGCCTGCTGACTTGAGCTCGTTAGTCTTCTCCTTAAACCCCCTCTTGTTTCCCACTCCACTTCGAGACTCAATTCCCGCAACCCCTTCACGAACTCCTTCTCCTCCAAGTTCTCCTCCACCTAATATTCCTATGGCTGGTGCTAATTCCCCTATGACCAGAATGGAGGCTATTATAGCCGCTAGGTATGCCCCCCTTGTTTTACCTCAACCCCTCAACGCCCTCCCGGCAGATGGTTACCTCAAGCAACTACCCAAGTTCACGGGTGAGGGGGACATAACTGCAGATGAACACCTAGAAGCCTTTCATAGTTTCACAGATGATAATGTCATCATGCATGCAGACGTATGGATGGGGATTTTTGTCCATAGCCTCCAAGGCGAGGCTAGAAAATGGTTCAAGGCCCTGCCTCCTGGATCTATTGATAGGATCGAAGCTCTAGACAATTCCTTTTTGAGACAATGGGGAGATAAAAAAGATTTCATGTATTATATGACAGAGTTTGGATCTTTGAAGAGAAATGAAGGAGAGTCTGTCTCTGACTTCTCCAAGAGATTCAATAAAATGTATAATAAAATTCCCGCTGAGATAAAGCCCTTAGAAGCCTCTTCTAAGATCACTTATGCTAGCGCCTTTGATCCTCATTTCTTCCTACTACTGAGAGAGAGAAGAGCCACTACCTTGGTCCATATGTAGGATGCAGGAGTGGAAGTAGAATCTAACATATTGGTTGTTGACCGACTCAAGAACGTTGCTAATAGAAACATATCTAAGAAAAGGCCTGAAGCCTCCCCATCCAATTCCTCTCCCATGCCCCATCAAACTGATGAGACAGCTAGAGTACTAAAATCACTTTCTGCTAGGATGGAGAGGTGGGATTTAGAAGGGAAGCCCATGTACAGAAATCCCCAGAATGTTGATAATAGAGGTTTCATGAGACCTAATAACAATGGGCCATAGGCCTTCCCAAGGGAACAAAGGGAAAAAGACAGAGAGGATCAAAGGATTCAAGCCCCTCTCCAAAATAACCTGGTTACTCATTAGGAAGGAGAGGAAATAGACGAAGTCGACCTTGAAATTCATTATGTTGAGGAAGCCCCTCCTTTTCCCCATTTGACTCAGTCTGCAAATGAAAAATCCTTGATGAAATTTCAAATCCATGAGTTAGGAAAGGGAGAGAGGGCCAGCCACACTTCTAACAGATACAATCTTAGGTCAAATAAGAAAGGAGACTTTGACATCCAAGACCAGCCCCTCATAGCAGATAGGCCTACTAAAACGGCAACAACCATGACTAAAGAAAAGAGAGCTCAGAGTGCTTTGCCAGCAGCCAAAGAACCTGTCGCTGAGGTAAGGGAAGCTCCTAAGCCTGTTTCCTCTTTTAATTTTGAGCATGAAATTCAAAAGATTAGGATTCCCATCCCCATCTCCGAGCTAGTTAAAAATGAAGATTTTAAAAGGTCCCTCTCTAGGCTGCTACAATCTAGGTCCCTTCAGCCTCCCTCCGACTCAGTGAACCTTCAAGATGAGAAGCCAGCTATCATCCTAGGTCCCATGGTAGAAGATAGAGATGATTCATCCCCTTCCTTCTACACCTCCCTGAACATACATGATAAAGTGTTGCATAATTGCCTCATGGATTCAGGAGCTTCCCAGAACCTTATGCCCAAGATAGTCATGGAAGAACTGGGACTAGAAGTGACCAAGGCCTATCATGATTTGTACTCTTTTGATTCGAGGAGGGTGTAATGTCTGGGAGTCATCAAGGACCTGGTGGTTTCTTTGTTACAACGGCCCATGAAGAGTGTGGTCATGGACATTGTGGTAGTTGATGTTCCCCCCAAGTTTGGCATGCTGTTGTCAAGGTATTGGATTAAGAGACTTGGAGGAACGTTACAGATGGACCTCACATATGCCACCATTCCAATTTTTGGAGGGGAACACAGGAGGTTGTACAGAGAAGCCCAACTGGCCTATATTGTCAATGATGAAGAAAACCCCACTAATCACCCCATCTTTACACTTGATACTGATTTAGGGTCTAGTTTGTTACAGATCACCGAAACTCCTGAGGCCCCTTTACAGATCATAAAGAAGCCCATTCTTAATCAGGAGATACCTCCTCCAACCACCTCTGTTTGGAAGATGTTCTTTGATGGAGCTTCCTCCAGTATAGGTGCAGGTGTCGGAGTGGTTTTCATATCGCCCTGTCAAGAGACCATATCTTTGTCATACAAGCTGGAATTCGAAATCACCAACAATGTGGCAGAATATGAAGCTCTTGTTCTGGGTATGAGGGCTACAAAAGAAATGGGAATAAAGGAGATGGCTGTGTTTGGAGATGCAGAATTGATCATCCAACAGGTCAAAAATGTGTATCAGGACAAGCATCCTCAGCTTAGAAGCTACATAAATGAAGTATGGGACTTGATTGATAATTTATTCTCTGTTTTCAACATTGTTTTTGTCCCAAGGGAAGAGAATACCGCAGCCGAATCCCTAGCAGTCTCAGCCAGTTTGTTCAGGATCCCCCTACCACCAAAGATTAATGGTGAGGTCGAGGTAAGATACAGGCCATCCATCCTGGACAACATAAATAATTGGAGGGTATTCGAGGACGATCTCAAAATCGAAAAATTTCTTTAGTCCGTCGATGAGTTTTCTGCATTACACATTGATCAAGACCCTGATCCCAAAGGTGACCCCCCTTCTGAGGTATTCTCGAATAAAATTGTTAATCACCAGATTATTCAACTGCCTAGCAATCACATTCCGAGGGGACTGGTCCCTTTAGAAAGATTGTTTGACAAAAATGATGTGGCAATAAAGGGTGGTGTTTCAAGTGAAGATGCTGACATAGCCAAATGCAACATTGGCACGCAGGATGAGCCTAAGTTCATCAAATTGTCAAGCAGCCCGACTAATGAACAGAGGACAGAATACGCTGGGTTGTTAAAGGAATTCGCTGATGTGTTTGCATGGGCCTATAAAGACCTCAAAACCTATGACACATATGTCATTGAGCACAAGATCCCACTGAAAGAAGAAGCTAAGCCATTCAGGCAGAAGCTGAGAAAGATAAATCCCATGTTGTTACTTGTCATGGAGAAAGAAGTGAAGAAATTGTTATATGCCCAAATCATTGTCCCCTTGAGGTAGTCTGAGTGGGTAGCTAATTTGGTTCCAGTAAGGAAGAAGAGTGGATAAATTAGACTCTGTGTTGATTTCAGGAACCTGAACAGAAGCTCAAGGAAAGACAATTATCCCCTGCCCAACATGGAACACATATTGCAGAAGGTAACTGGAGCATCTAGGATATCCCTGATTGATGGGTTTTCAGGGTATAATCAAATATCAGTCATGCCTGAAGACAGAGAAAAAACAGCCTTCACCACTCCTTGGGGCACATTCATGTATGCCAAAATGCCTTTCGGATTGATGAATGCAGGGGCAACATTTCAGCAAGCTATGGATATAGCCTTCATTGGGGAGAAAGACCAGTTTGTAGTGATCTATTTGGATGGCATCACAATCTTCTCCAGGTCAGACAAGGAGCACTGCTGCCACTTGAAAAAAGTTTTCCTGAAGTGTCGGAGGTATGGCTTATCTTTAAACCCCAGGAAATATTTGTTTGATATGAAGGAGGGGAAGCTATTAGGACATATAGTATCAGTAGAGGGAGTGAGAATTGATCCTAGTAGGGTAGAGGCAATTCAGACCCTGTTGCCTCCAAGATCCAAGAAGGAAGTTCAGGCCTTTTTGGGGAAGATTAATTTCCTGAGGATATTCGTCTCAAATTTTGCTGAGCTAGTGAGACACATCATAGCCATGCTCAGAAAGGGAAATGAAGTAAAATGGACCGCTGAACCTAGGAATCTTTTGTCTAGATAAAAAGGGCATTGATTGAGGCACCTGTATTGATCAATCTTGACTATTCCAAAGATTTCCTGATTTTTTCTTTTACTTCTTGTGATACAGTAGCAGCGGTCTTATTGCAGAGAAATGATCAGGGGTGAGAGAAACCTATTGCATTCTATAGCAAGGCATTGAGAGATGCAGAACTCCGGTACAAGATCATGGAAAAGCAGGCTTATGCCTTGGTGAAATCCCTCAAAGCTTTCAGAGTCTATGTCTTGCACTCAAAGATCACTGCGTACGTTCCTTCGGCCTCTGTGAAGGACATTCTTATACAGCCTGACATAGATGGGAGAAGAGGTAAATGGATTGCCAAGATCCTAGAGTTTGATCTGGAGGTTAAGCCCACCAAATTGATAAAGGGTCAGGGTTTAGCCAAGTTGCTGGCTGAATCCAATTGCAAAGCTCTGGGGATTAACTTCGTCAGTGAGCAAGTCGAGTCATCTGACAAGAGTTCCCAAGGTGCTTTATCACTAGCAGCATGCCCCTGGTACAAGGATATCTTGTACTTTCTGCAAGAATTGAGGCCTCCTGATGGCATGGAAAAAAGCAAGGCAAGAGCTCTAAAGCTCAAGGCAGTTAGATATTGCCTCATTGACCAAACCTTGTACTGGAAAGACCCTTTAGGGGTATTTTTAAGGTGCCTGGACCCACAAGAAGCCCAGTAGGTTACATTTGATTTCCACAGTGGCCTTTGTGGGGGTCATCATTTCTGGAATACCACAGCCCATAAGATCCTCCGAGCCGGGTACTACTGGCCCACCTTATTCCCTGATGTTTGCAGAGAAATCAGAGCTTGCATCAAATGCCAGAAGTTCTCAGGAAAGCAGCAGCTCAAGTCTCTTCCATTAAAGCCTATAGTAGTTTCAACACCCTTTCAGCAGTGGGGATTGGACTTCATTGGAGAAATTCATCCTCCCTCAAGTGGCCAGCAAAGATGGATCCTGAATGCAACAGACTATTTCACCAAATGGATAGAAGCTGTCCCCACTAGGAGCACTTCCCATAAAGTAATTATCAGCTTCCTAGAGGATATCATAGCCAGATTTGGCTGCCCTAGCAGAATTGTCACTGATAACACCGCCCCCTTCAGGTCTGAGCCTCTGGTCAAGTTCTATGAACAGTTTGAGATTTCACTGATTCACTCTACTCCCTATTATCCTCAAGAGAATGGATTGGCGGAATCTTCCAATAAAAGTCTTATCAAGCTCATCAAGAAGCTACTAGAAGACAATAAAAGGGCTTGGGATTCCAAACTCAAATTTGCTCTATGGGCTGATCGGGTGACGATGAAAAGGTCCCTCGGCATCTCGCCTTTCCAACTTGTTTATGGAACAAAAGTTGTTTTCCCTACTCAGCTCGCCTTACCTGTGGCAAAATTCCTCCAGGACCTTGAAGGAGAGCCTGACAATATGGTCAGAAGGATTCATCAGATGGTGGAAGTGTAGCAGATCAGAGAGCAGGTCATGAATAGGGCCTACAATCATCAACAGAAAATTAAGCAGGCTTTTGACAGGAAGAGCAGAAAGAAAGAATTCGAGCAGGGTGATCTGGTGCTCAAATGGGATGCACCCAGGCAGGACAGGGGCAAGAACAGTAAGTTTGATGCCTTATGGTTTGGGCCTTTCAATATCCTCGAAGTATTTTCAAACAACACTTATAGGTTGTAGGATCTGGAAGGCAAAGAATTTTTTAATGGCCCAGTAAATGGGCATCTCTTGAAAAAATGTTTTTTGTGAGCCGCAGTCGGCTCTTTTGTTTTTGTAAATAGTGTTTTTTATTTTCAGCTTAATAAATGACTCCATAGCCCAACATCAAGGCACTAAGTCTACAAAAAGAGTTCTTAGAGAATCACAGGGACGACTCTATCCCCCATGGAGCCTAATGTTAGCGACATTTCTTGTAAAGGGGGGGGGTAAAGAGCGAAAGAATGGGCTAAAAACCCACTTGCCCTAAGTTCGGATGCAAAGTGTGCTTGTGATTAAGAGGCAAGCAATATTGGATGGAAGAGATTCACGCGCTCGGATCAATGGCATACATAGGATTTCGGAGCCCCCACGCCTTTCTACCTTTAAGCGGAGGGGGGGGGGGTCCGGAATCGAGGGCGCACCTCTTCAACGGTCATGATCGAAGCACCCGGATCAACGGCATGCAAGGTGATTCCGGACCCCTCCACCTTTCTACCTTTAAGCAGAGGGGGGGGGTCCAGAATTGAAGACGCATCTCTCCAACGGCTGCAATTTGAGCGCCCGGATCAATGATGCACAGGCAACCCGGGCATCTTCTGTCCTTCTGCGTTTAACCAACGTGGGCCCCTTCCCTGTCGTGTAGTCTTTTGTGCCATCTGTCCTCCTCCTGGCCGTGCAATGAGGCTCGCTCCCTTTAGTCCTTCCTCATCCTTCGACATCTGTCCGCCTCCCCTTTTTCTGGTCCATATGGTCCCTCCCCCCATCTCATCATCCACTCACCACCTGCCATGTGCCCTGACCCCTCCGCTTATTGCCTTCCGCCATGTGTGATCCCCTGTAACCTCTCTCACACCTCATCACTTCATATCTCACCCTCATAGCATTGGCACCACCACTCTTGTTATGCGCCCCACCCTTCGCGTTGGCCTCCACACATATTCATCAAGCCGTTCAGTTATTCCAGGTGGTAGTACGAGGAGGCTTCCACTTCCCAAAGGTGCCGAGTCAGCCGGGCCATTCTCGATCCCACCGAAGTAGTTATTAAGGTAGTTGGTGGTGGTTAGACTTCATCTCCTCCATAATGGAAAATTTCGGCGACGAATTAAGATCACGTCGATTCACCTGCAGAACTGTCAGAAGTCTGATTGCGTTTGCCATAGGTGCACGATCACCCAGAGACTGCAGGTGCAGATTTTCAAAAGCCATGCAGACGCAAAGTTCTTAATGCAACGTCTCAATTTTGTTGTTGTTGTTGTTTTGAGTATATGTAGGAGTTTTCACCATTTTTGTAGGGATGGTAGAGTGGAGCTCCCGACTGTAATGTTTTAACAACCATTCTAGTGTCCTGGTTGTGCATCTGTATCTGAGATTTCTTGTTTTATGAAAAACAGTTTTCCTACTCCACCTATGTTTTCATCTCATGCCAGAGAGTTCATGATCGAATGATTTGCATGAATTGTTGCAGTTATGTTATGATAAAGGATTTGTTGTTGCATTACTGTTTTCTCTGGTTTTCTTCGTTTGAATGTAAGAAGATCTTGCCTTTGGACGTTTTCTTATCACAGTCTATTAGGAACCTGATGTTTATAATAGACCCCTGCACTCTACTTATACAAGTCTTCCTCCTACCCACTCTTATTACAACTCACTGTTTGAAGTTTATCTAAGACCTCACTTGTCCATGCATGCCTGACCTATTTTCAGAGTTGAAATGATGTTTTCCTGAGTTTGCCTCCATTTGATCATCCTTTTATGAACAAATCATGACATTAAACTGATGGGTGTCGGGCTCTGCTCCTGCTACAATCCAAGAGTGACTTTTGATGCCAACACTGCCAGACTTGGCAGACCTGCCATTTTTTTTTAAAATGAAATTCGTTCATGGGTTAATATTGGGCGTTTCGGGGATGCCACCTGTCTCTCGATGTTTGGGCCACATGGTGCCCACTGATAAGTCCACTTTTCTGTTGATGTATATTCCCTGTCATTCTGTACCTGACACGTGGTGATTCCTGGGTGGGGCCACGTGGCATCTCCTGGGAGTGCCACATGACACTTTTCTATTGGTCTACATGGACCCCTGAAAAGCCCATTGGCAGGTGACACATGGAAACCTATGGTGCTTCCACATGGAATGATAACGTTAGAAGCCCGTATGATGATGTCACCCTGCCATGTCATTTGTTGATGTCATGATGACGTTAGCAGTATGTATGATGATGTGCCCCCTTGCTGACTGGCCCTGTTTGACCGCAACTTTGACCGTGAATATATTTCAAACCGTAACTCTGTTTGACGAGTCACTTGCACTGTGTTAGCGATATTTCTTGTTAAGGGGGTTGGAATGCGAAAGAAAGGGGCTAAAAACCCATTTGTCCTAAGTTTTGGTGCGAATGCACCTATTGTTAAACATAAATCGAGTCTGGACGACAAGGATCGCCGCGCCCGGATCAACGGCGCAGGTGTGATTCCAGACCCCCCTTGCC
>ML834626.1:0-13932 GCA_009831015.1 Picea engelmannii | reverse complement strand
TTAAGCAGAGGGGGGGGGTCCGGAATCCCATATGCAGCTTCCCGACGGCCACGATCGAGGCGCCCAGATCGACAGCACTCACACGACCCACATCATCCTTAGCTACTCTGTGCTTAAGCGTGTGTGGGCCCTTCTCTCGTCATATCATCTTACGACCACCATTCTCCCACTGACATGTGTCATCCTTCTACCTCTTTTCTATGGTCCGCGTGGTCTTCCTTTTCCCATCATCCATATATCGTCTGCCACGCATCTTCCTCTCCTCCACATCAGCCTCCCCTTAAATGTGTCCATCACATTGATCCTTCCACCTCTTTCGCTTGTCGCATCTTGCCATGTGTCCCCCCTATAATCTCTCTCTCTCCTGCTGTCATGGCCCCATTACTTCGTTCCTATGTCCCACCTTTCCGCACTGTTCTCCCCGCATATCCTTTGAGCCGGTCAGTTATTCCAGGTGGCTGCATGAGATGCCCTCCACGTCCAGAAGGTGCTGAGTTGGCCAGGCCGATCTCAATCCCAAAAAGCAGTTATTGAAGCAATTGGTGGTGGTTAGGTATCGCCTCTGCCTTAATGGGAAAGCACGGCCATGAATTTAAGGCATGTCGATTCGCCATTGGAACTGTCAAGCAATTAAGAATGCATCTGACATAAGTTGCACGATCTTTCAGATGTTGACTATCAGAAGCCATGCAAACGCAAATCTTTTAATGCATTTTCTTGGTTCCGCTGCTGTTGTTGTTTTGAGTATATGTAGGCATTTTTGCCATTTTTGTATCTATCGATGGTAGAGCTAAGCTCCCAACTGTAAAGTTTCAGCAAATATTCTGGTTTCCTGGTTATGCCTCTGTCTTTGAGACTTCTTGGTTTATAACAAACAGTTCTCTCTTTTCCATCTTTGTTTCATCTTTTGTTGGAGGGTTCATAGTTGAAGGATTCATGTGGACTTAACATTCTTGTTGCGATAAAGGATTTATCGTGACATCTTTGTATTCTATGGTTTTCTTCCTTCGGATATAAAGTGACTTTTTGTTTGAATGCACTTCTTCTCTAGTCTATTACAAACCGGATGTCTGTGATAGACCTTTACACTTTTCTTGCGTAAGTCTTCCACCTACTCACCCTTTTACTACAACCTACTATTTGGAGTTTATCAAGACCTCACTCTTTCATGCATGCCTGGTCTGGTTTCTGTGTTGAGACAATATCATTCTGAGTTTCCTTCCATTTGATCACCCCTTATACAAATCGTGACATTAAACTGATGGGCGTCGGGCTCTGCTCCTGCTAGCAATCCATGAGTGACCTCCGACTCCAACATTTCTGGCGTCGTTTTCGGGGATGATGTTGAATATATTCCCTGGGATTGAACGACAAAGATCAACTGATTTCTGAAGGTGCATCAGATATCAGAACTAGAAGATTGCTACTGTGCACCTGGCGACTCCACTGTGACGACTCCGCTGGGGAAAACCTGTTCTATCAACTGTTTCTTCGATAGGTAGACACACGAGGTATAATCCACACTTGCCTTTAGCCACACCAGAAGCAGACTTGGAAGTAGTGCGCAGAAAGGGAAAGATCTCTGCAAAAGAAATTTCAGTCAATGAAAAAGGTAATACGCCATCCCCTTCTGTGAAAACTCCATTTTCTGATTTTCAGCTTCCTAGTCATACTTCCTCTGAAGTTTCCCATTTTCTGAACTTCGGGAGTGTTCCTGCTGAGTTTTCTCCTCCTGGTCTAGTATCAGAAGGAGAGATCCTTGTCACTCCCCCCTCAGGAGGTTTCACTACTCTTCCTTTGATTACTACTGCTGCGCAGAGAGAAACACCTGTACACTCAAGTCCCCTGGACTTCTCTCTGTTTTCCCCGTCATCTCCTGTGAGAACCTATTTTCCTGCCTCACATGTTCACACTCCATCTCCTCCGAGTTCTCCTCCACTCAACGTCCCTATGGCTAGTGCTAATCCCCCACAGAACAGAATGGATGCCATAGTCGCTGCTAGATATGCTCCTTTGGTCCTGCCTCATCCTATGAACCCTCTCCCTACTGGAGACTACTTGAAGTATATGCCCAAGTTCACTGGGGAGGGAGACATAACTGCAGAAGAACACTTGGCTGCTTTTTACAGTTATGCAGATAACCTGAATATTAAGAATGAAGATGTCTGGATGAGAGTCTTTGTCCAGAGCTTGGATGGTGAGGTAAGGAAGTGGTTCAGGGGACTGGCCCCTAGATCTATTGCTAGTATTGAAGCCCTAGATAATGTTTTCCTGAGGCAGTGGGGAGATAGGAAATATTACATTTATTACATGACTGAGTTCGGGTCCCTGAAGAAGCAGGAAGGAGAGTCAGTCTCTGACTTTTCCAAAAGATTCAATAAGATGTATAACAAGATTCCTGCAGAGATAAAGCCGTCAGAAGCCTCTGCTCAAATCTCATATGCTAGTGCATTTGACCCCGACTTCTGTCTCGTATTAAGGGAAAGAAGAGCCACCTCTTTAGCTCAGATGCAAGATGCAGCTATAGAAGTGGAATCCAACATGTTAGCAGCTGACAGATTGAGGACCAGAACCGACATTGACAGAAGAAAGGAAAAATCAGAAGCCTCGGTTTCTGGCTCCAACATCTCTGGCCCATCATTGCCCCACCCTCAAGTAAATGAGCCGACCCAGCTGGTGAACGTTCTAAAAGAAGAAATGGAGAGATTAAAGATGGAAAGGAAACAAATGAACAAAGGCCCTCAGAACACCGAGAATAGAGGAGGTTTCAGAAGGCCAAACATTTTTACTCCTCCAACTATGCACAAAGAGAAGGAAAGAGATAGAGATGACCAAAGGATTCAGGCTCCCTTCCAGAACAATTTTGTAGCTTATGAAGAAGAAAGAGAAATAGACGAGTCTGAACCCAAAATCCACTCTGTAGAAGTCACCCCTCCTTTCCCCCATCTGACCAAGTCAGCGTATGAAGAGTCTCTCATGGACAACCAACTGAATGAATTGAGCAAGGGAGACAAAGCTGGCGGTGGCCGAGGCAGGTATAACCTGAGGTCTGACAAGAAGGCAGCAGCACCTGATGTTCCTAAGTCATCCACTAGAGAAGAGAAGCCTGCTGAAAAGATAGCTGACAACCACAGAGGTAAGAAAGCCCAACCTCTCTCCCCTATCATTCAAAATCATGCTCCTGAGATTAGAGAAATTCCAAAGCTTACATCCTCCTTTAATTTCGAGCATGAAATTCAAAAGATTAGAATCCCTGTGCCCCTCACTGAGTTAATCAAACATGGGGAATTCAAAAAACGCTTCTCCGACCTGTTGAAATCTGAAGCCTCTAGCCCTTCCACAGACTTCATAAGCCTCCAAGATGAAAGGCCTGCAATGGTCCTAGGTCCCATGGTAGAAGACAGAGATGATTCATCCCCTCCCTTCTACACCTCCCTGAACATACATGACAAAGTACTGCATAATTGCTTAATGGATTCAGGGGCCTCCCACAACCTCATGCCTAAAGCCGTCATGGAAGAGCTAGGATTAGAAGTCACCAGAGCCTATCATGACCTCTATTCCTTTGATTCCAGGAGGGTACAATGTTTGGGAGTCATCAAGGACCTGGTAGTTTCCCTGTTTCAGCTGCCCATGAAAAGTATGGTCATGGATATAGTGGTAGCTGATGTTCCCCCCAAGTTTGGCATGCTGTTGTCAAGGTCTTGGATTAAGAGACTTGGAGGAATGTTGTAGATGGATCTCACGTATGCCACCATTCCAGTCTTTTGGGGGGAACATAGGATATTATACAGAGAAGCGCAGCTAGCCTACATAGTCAGTGATGAAGCAAACCCCACTAATCATCCCATCTATGCTTTGGACACTGACTTAGGATCTAGCTTATTGCAGTTCACTGATGAGCCTGAGACCCCTTTACAGATCAGAAAGCAGCTCAGTCTTAATTAGGGGATGCCCTCTCCAACCACCTCTGTTTGGAAGATGTTCTTTGATGGAGCTTCTTCCAGTATAGGTGCAGGTGCCGGAGTGGTATTCAAATCTCCTTCTCAAGAAACCATATCTCTGTCATACAAGCTGGAATTTGAAGTCACCAACAATGTGGCAGAATATGAAGCTCTGGTTCTGGGATTAAGGGCTGCAAAAGAAATGGGAATCAGGGAGATGGCTGTGTTCGGGGATGTAGAATTAATTGTCCAGCAGGTCAAAAACGTCTATCAGACCAAGCACCCTCGCCTCAAGAATTACAGGAATGAGGTATGGGATCTAATTGATAGTTTCTTCCTGGATTTCAACATCTCTTTCATTCCAAGGGAAGAAAATGCTCCAGCCGACTTTCAAGCCTTCTCAGCTAGTTTGTTCGAAGCTCCCGCGCGGCCAGTTGACAGATCAGAGGTGGAAGTAAGATACAGACCCTCTGTACCGGACAATGTCAAACATTGGAAGGTATTTGAAGATGATCAGGAGATTGAGAAATTCCTCCAATCCATCGATGACTTCTCTGCATTGCATATAGATGAGGACCCTGACGATGAACCTGACCACCATCCTGGGGAGTTGTTGAATAAAGTTGCTGACCATCATATTATTCAACTACCGAGCAATCATATACCAAGAGGCCTGATCCCATTAGAAAGATTGTTCGATGGGAATGATGTGGTGATAAAGGGTAAAATTTCAGGTGATGATGATGATACGACTGAATGCAACATAGGCACACCAGAAGAGCCCAAGTTTGTCAAGCTGTCGAGGAGTTTGACTGAGGAGTAGAGGATCGGATATACTAATTTGCTGAGGGAGTTTGCTGATGTGTTCACATGGACCTACGAAGATCTCAAGACGTACGACACGTCAGTCATTGAGCACAAGATCCCACTGAAAGAGGAGGCTAGACCTTTCAAGCAGAAGTTGAGACAGATAAATCCTACGCTGCTACCTGTCATGGAGAGGGAGGTGAAAAAACTGTTGGATGCCCAAATCATAGTCCCCTTGAGATACTCTAGCTGGGTAGCCAATTTGGTTCCAGTAAGGAAGAAGAACGGAGAAATCAGACTCTGCGTCAATTTCAGGAACCTGAACAAGAGTTCAAGGAAGGACAATTACCCCCTGCCCAACATGGAACATATATTGCAGAGGGTCAATGGTGCATCTAGGATATCTATGATTGATGGTTTTTCTGGCTATAACCAGATATCAGTCATGCCTGAGGACAGAGAAAAGACAACCTTCACCACTCCTTGGGGCACATTCATGTATGCCAAGATGCCATTTGGGCTGATGAACGCGGGAGCAACGTTTCAACGAGCCATGGACATAGCCTTCATCGGGGAAAAAGATAAGTTCATGGTAATTTACTTAGATGACATAACGGTCTTCTCCAAGACTGATATTGAGCACCACTCCCACTTGAAGAGGGTTTTCCTGAAGTGCCGCAGGTTTGGCCTTTCTCTGAATCCCAAGAAATCATTGTTTGCTATGAAAGAGGGGAAGCTGTTAGGCCATATAGTCTCAGCAGAGGGAGTGAGAATTGATCCTGACAGGGTAGAGGCAATTCAGGCCCTATCCCTCCCCAGGTCTAAAAAGGAGGTCCAAGCATTTTTGGGAAGGATTAACTTCCTGAGGAGGTTTGTCTCAAATTTTGCTAAATTGGTGAAACATATCACAACCATGCTCAGGAAGGGCCATGAAATAAAATGGACTGTTGAACCCAGGAAGTCTTTTGACCAAATAAAGAAAGCATTGACCGAGGCTCCTGTGCTGATTTGTCCAGATTATTCTAAAGATTTTATGATATTTTCCTTCGCTTCCTTTGACACAGTAGCAGCGGTTCTGTTATAGAAAAACAATCAAGGGCAAGAGCAGCCTATTGCCTTCTTTAGCAAGGTGTTGAGAGATGCAGAGCTCCGATACGAGATCATGGAGAAGTAGGCTTATGCCTTGGTGAAAGCTCTCAAAGCTTTCAGGGTCTATGTCTTACACTCAAAGATCATTGCATATGTCCCTTCAACCTCTGTGAAGGACATTCTTATACAACCTAACATAGATGGAAGAAGAGGTAAATGGATCGCCAAGATCCTATAATTTGACCTGGAGATCAAGCCTACCAAGCTTATAAAGGGGCAGGGTTTGGCCAAGCTACTGGCCGAGTCCAATTATAAATCCTTGGAAATTAACCTTGTCGATGAGAAAACTGAGTCATCCAACCGGGGTTCCCAAAGCACTATACCACTAACAGAATTCCCCTGGTACAAAGATATCTTGTATTTCCTGCAGGAATTGAGACCGCCTGATGGGATGGAAAAGAGTAAAGCCAGAGCTTTAAAGCTCAAAGCTATCAGGTATTGTCTTATTGGCCAAGGTTTGTATTGGAAAGACCCCCAGGGGGTATTACTGATGTGTCTGGACCCACAGTAGGCCCAGAAGGTTATGAATGATTTCCATAGCGGTCTCTGTGGAGGCCATTATTTTTGGAAGACCACAGCTCACAAGATCCTCCGAGCTGGGTACTACTGGCCCACCTTGTTTCCTGATGTCTGCAGGGAAATTAGAGCTTGCATCAAATGTCAGAAATTATCAGGGAAGCAGCAGCTCAAATCCCTGCCATTGAAACCTGTGATGGTCTCAGCGCCTTTTCAGCAGTGGGGATTGGACTTCATCTGGGAAATTCATCCTCCCTCAAGTGGCCAACATCGATGGATTTTGACGGCAACCGACTACTTCACTAAATGGATAGAAGCTTTCCCTACCAGAAGCACTTCTCACAAAGTAATCATCAGCTTCTTGGAAGACATTATAGCTAGATTTGGCTGCCTTAGCAAAATTGTCACTGACAATGCTTCCCCATTTCGGTCTGAGCCTCTGATCAAATTTTGTGAACAATTTGGGATTTCAATGATTCACTCCACTCTCTACTATCCTCAGGGAAATGGACTGGCAGAGTCCTCTAATAAAAGCCTAATCAATCTTATCAAAAAGCTATTGGAGGATAATAAAAGGGCCTAGGAGTCAAAGCTCAAATTTGCACTTTGGGCCGATCGAGTCACAACAAAGAAATCCCTGGGTCTCTCACCCTTCCAGCTTGTTTATGGGATTGAGGTCGTCTTCCCCACTCAGCTTGCCTTGCCTGTGGAAAATCCCCTCCAAGACTATGAGGGGGAACCTAACCATGTGCTTAGAAGAATTCATCAGATGGTGGAGGTGTAGCAGATCAGAGAACAGGTCCTGGATAGAGCTTACCATCATCAGCAGAAGATCAAACATGCTTTTGACAGGAAAAGTAAAAAGAAAGAGTTTGAGCAGGGTGACCTGGTGCTCAAGTGGGATGCACCCAGACAGGAAAAGGGAAAACACAGTAAATTTGATGCCCTCTGGTTCAGGCCTTTCAAGATCATTGAAGCGTTTTCCAACAACACTTACAGGCTATAGGATCTGGAAGGCAATGAAGTTTTTAGTGGCCCAGTCAATGGGCATTTCTTAAAGAAATGTTTTCTATGAGCCGCAGTTGGCTCGTTTCGTTTTGTTTTGTAAATATTGTTTTCGTTTGTGTTTTGTTTTCTGGACTAATAAATGACTCCATAGCCCAACAACAAAGGCACTAAGTCTGCAAAAGAGTTCTTAGAGCATCACAGGGACGACTCTATCCCCCATGGAGCCAAATGTTAGCGATATTTCTTGTTAAGGGGGTTGGAATGCGAAAGAAAGGGGCTAAAAACCCATTTGTCCTAAGTTTTGGTGCGAATGCGCCTATTGTTAAACATAAATCGAGTCTGGATGGCAAGGATCGCGGCGCCCGGATCAACGGCACAGGTGTGATTCCGGACCCCCCTTGCCTTTCTACCGTTAAGCGGGGGGGGGTCCGGAATCCAAGGCACACCTTTTCGAAGGTTCTGATTAGCGCGCCTAGATCAACGACGATGAAGACCATTCCAGACCCCCCCTCACCTTTCTACCTTTAAGCAGAGGGGGGGGGNCACTCACACGACCCGCATCATCCTCAGCTAATCTGTGCTTAAGCGCACGTGGGCCCTTCTCCCGTCATATCATCTTCTGACCACCATTCTCCCACTGACATGTGTCATCCTTCTACTTCTTTTCTATGGTCTGCGTGGTCTTCCTTTTCCCATCATCCATATATCGTCCGCCACGCGTCTTCCTCTCCTCCACATCAACCTCCCCTTAAATGTGTCCATCACATCAATCCTTCCACCTCTTTCGCTTGTCGCATCTTGCCATGTGTCCCCCCTGTAATCTCTCTCTCTCTCTCCTGCTGTCATGGCCCCATTACTTCGTTCCTGTGTCCCACCTTTCCGCACTGTTCTCCCCGCATATCCTTTGAGCCGGTTGGTTATTCCAGGTGGCTGCATGAGATGCCCTTCACGTCCAGAAGGTGTTGAGTTGGCTAGCCCGATCTCAATCCCAAAAAGCAGTTATTGAAGCAGTTGGTGGTGGTTAGGTATCGCCTCCGCCTTAATGGGAAAGCACGGCCATGAATTTAAGGCACGTCGATTCGCCGTTGGAACTGTCAAGCAATTAAGATTGCGTCTGACATAAGTTGCACGATCTTTCAGATGTTAACTGTCAGAAGCCATGCAGACGCAAAGCTTTTAATGCATTTTCTTGGTTCCGCTGTTGTTGTTGTTTTGAGTATATGTAGGCATTTTTTCCATTTTTGTATCTATCGATGGTAGAGCTAAGCTCCCGACTGTAAAGTTTCAGCAAATAATTTGGTTTCCTGGTTATGCCTTTGTGTTTGAGACTTCTTGGTTTATAACAAACAGTTCTCTCTTTTCCATCTTTGTTTCATCTTTTGCTGTAGGGTTCATAGTTGAAGGATTCACGTGGACTTAACATTCTTGTTGCGATAAAGGATTTATCGTGACATCTTTGTATTCTCTGGTTTTCTACCTTCGGATATAAAGTGACTTTGTGTTTGAATGCACTTCTTCTCCAGTCTATTACAAACCGGATGTCTGTGATAGACCTTTACACTTTTCTTGCGTAAGTCTTCCACCTACTCACCCTTTTACTACAACCTACTGTTTGGAGTTTATCAAGACCTCACTCTTTCATGCATGCCTGGTCTGGTTTCTGTGTTGAGACAATATCGTTTTGAGTTTCCTTCCATTTGATCACCCTTTATACAAATCGTGACATTAAACTGATGGGCGTCGGGCTCTGCTCCTGCTAGCAATCCAGGAGTGACCTCCGACTCCAACACACCGTTAGAAAGATCATGACACGCTCTTTACGATCATGTCATTTTGATTGAGTTTTGGGAACTTTGAATTTTTTCCCTTTCTTTGTCTGCTGGAGACATTCTGAGTTTTCTGAGTTGCCTCTGTGAGTTCTGAGTTATTCTTAAACTTCTATGGATCCTTTTTGGATCAATAATGAAGCCCTTGATCTGGCTAGGTTTACAACAAGAATATTCTTACCTCTCCATAGGAAAATTAAGACTCTGTATAGGAAAAACAAAATCACTCGATCCCAAAACATAAAGCTCAAAGAAGAATTGCATCCCTTCAAGGATGATCTAGCCCAGAGGAACTTAAATGTTCTAGCACAAGCTAAAATAGAAATAAATTCCCCTGCAATAGAGAGGAGTTCCCTTGCAAAAGAAAGAGATGATGTTGTGACAGAGGGAAGTTCTCCTGCAACAAGGAGTAGTTCCATATTGAGAAAGTAAATGGAGAGTATGATAGATCCATTTTTTATGGTGATTAGTTTTTGAAAGCTTGAAGTGTTCAAGAAAATATTGTATTTTCACCTACTAGAGGCATCTACGGGCTCATAATCCATCTACTAAGACTTTTTTTGTTTTTGAGGATTTGTTGCATCACACAGAAAAAACACAGATATTTCATAGTGCCTGGCACTGCAGAATCATTCACACTGAATATTATGTAGTTGCACTACCGAAGGCGCAACAGAATCACCTATCCAGACACAAAATGGGCGCTACGGAATCTACAAAGAAGTTTTATAGGAAGGAGCTATGAAATATGCTACTGAATGCGCTACATAATCGTCTGCAGAACAATTTTAAAGAGGTGGGTGCTATGAAATTTTCTACCAGTTGCGCTACAAAATGGTGCTACAAACTAGCTGTTACAATCAACAATTTTAAATTCATTGCTTCTTCTTGGTTTTGATGATTTGGAGGGAACCAAGGATCAACAGATGGAAAAAGGAGTTCAACACATAGGCTTGGAGGACACATGGCACTGGAGAAGATACACCCAAGCAACAACAAAGCATGTCATTCATATCTTGTTAGAGTTGTTGCCAACCAGCTCCTTGATTTTAGCAGTTTGTTAGATCTACTTGTACAAATGTTAGACTAGTAGATTTTTCTGGAGAATCCTAGGATAGGAAGGCTAGCTCACACCTCTATCTATTGTCTATTGTTTTGGTTATAAATACATCAGATGAATGATATTTTTCATTTGAATGGTTGAGCAGAGATACCTATTTTGTAATATTTTGACTAAACATAGTTGTTCTCTGGTTATGTATGAGACCTGAGATATTTTCATTAATATAAGTCAACCTCTTTTCATCATATTGTTTCTACTTACTCTGAAATGTTCATTATTGGATGATCCTTATGAGATGTTGTGGTTGTGTTATAATGGATGCTTGATTATAATGTTGATATGAATGTTTTTCAGTGTTTTAAACTTTAGTTCAAGAAGTTCTTGTGACTGAGTTTTTCTTCGCCTAGTTGCTTGAAGGCCTGATGCTTATAGCATACGTATCCACCTTCCTCACTAAATCTTCCTTCGACTCACCTTTATCATTAAACCACTGATTGAAGTTAATCAAAACCTCATTTGCTTATGCATGCTAGCCTAGATTTCTGTGTTAAAACATTCTTATGCTGAGTTTTGTCCATTTGACCTTTAATCATTAATTTACATTTACAAACCTTTTGATGGGTATTGGGCTTATCCTCTTGCAATTTGAGGGTGACTCTGAATGATAACATTCTCTACATCGTTGTTGGGGAACAAATTGAAGACATTTCCATGGGATTGAACGACAAAGAAATACTAATTCTGAAGGTGCATTAGAAATCAGTACATTGAAGATGGAAACTTGCACCTGGAAACTCCACTGTTTCAGTTGTGGCTCCCAAAGGCAGACACACGAGGTCTACTCCACATATACCTCTAGAAACACCTGAAGCTGACCCAGAGAAGATTATTAAGAAAGGAAAAGCTTCTCAAGAATGATTTCCAGCTATTGTACTAGGTACTTCTTGTCATTTACATGATTCTACTTTTAAAACTCCAGTAGTTATATCCAATTCTCCTCTTCTACCCTTCGCTGAAGTTTCTAGAAATTTGGATTTTGAAAATTTCCCTGTTGAATACTCTTTTTTTAGCCCCAAATTGAAAGAAGAAAGTTTTGAAACCCTTGCCACTCCTGATGTTGTAAGTTGGTTTAGACTTGAGAGATTAGAATATTTTCCTACTTTGGGCCTTCCTACTGCTCCTCTTATTAAAATTGATGTGACTAAAGAGGAGAAAACCTTTTTTCCCTTGGACCCTATACCATCTTCCTCCAAGACTCAACCTCTTCCTATGAAAATTGAAACCTCTCCATCCAAGCTCCCTCTTTCTCCTAAAATCAAATATGTAGTTGTACCTGTCAAAACTCCATCTCCCCCTTGTTCTCCTACAGTTCACAACCCAATGGTAGGTGGTAATATTCCTATAAATAGGATGGATGTCATAGTGGCTACTAAGTATGCCCCTATTATTTTACCTCAGCCAATGAATGCTCTCCCAGTTGGAGACTACCTTAAGTACATTCCCAAGTTCACAGGGGAGGAAGACATAACTGCAGAAGAACACCTTGCATTTTTTTATAGTTATGCAAACAATCTTAGCATTGAGAATGAGGATGCATGGATGAGGGTATTTGTACAGAGCCTTGATGGTGAGGCTAGAAAATGGTTTAGGGGTTTGACTCTTGGATCTATTGTTGGGATTGAAGCTTTGGATGATGCTTTCTTGAGACATTGGTGGGATAAAACGGATTTCCTTTATTATATTACATAATTTGGGTCACTTAAGAGGAAAGAAGGGGAATCTGTTTTAGACTTCTCAGAAATATTTAATAAATTGTACAACAAAATTCCCACTGAAATGAAGCCTACAGAAACCTCTGCCAAGATTACCTATGCCAGTGCTTTTGAGCCTGAGTTTTGCCTCCTGTTGAGAGAAACAAGATCTTCCTCTCTAGATCATATGCAAGATGCATCATTGGAAGTAGAATCTAACATATTGGTAGCTGACAAACTTAGGGGAAAATATGATAGAGACAGAAGGAAAGATAGAGTTGAAGATTCAACCTCAGAATCCCATGTTGTCCACCCTCAAGTTAATGAACTTACAAAATTGGTAAAATCACTTTCTGCTGAAATAGAGAAGTTGAAACTTGAAGGAAAAAGGAACTATAGGATCACACATAATGTTGATAACATAGGTAATTTCAGAGGACCAAATAATGCCCCTCGGGTCCTCCAAAGAGATCAAAGAAATAGGGATAAGGATGATCAAAAATTCCAAGCCCCTCTCCAAAATAACCTTGTTGATGATGAAGAAGGAGAGGATGAAGAAATTGATCCATAAATCCATTATCTTAGTGAAACCTCTTCATCTCCTCATTTAAATCAATTTGCATATGAAAAGTCTCTCATGGATAGCCGATTAAATGAATTGAGTAAAGGGTAAAAAACCAATTGAGTCTCTCATGGATAGCCTGACACTTATGATCAAGCCACTAAAACAAAACATTCTTCTAAGGATGTGGCAACTAGAAACAAAGACAAAGATACACAAAACCCTCGAGCATTGGTTAAGAGCCCTATCCCATAAATTAAGGAAATTCTAAAATCTCCATCCTCCTTTAGCTTTGAAAGTGAGATTAAAAAAATTAAAATCCTTGTACCTTTTTTGGAGCTAATTAATAATGAGGAATTCAAAATGTATCTTTCCAAAATGCTACAGCCTGAGCCTTCATCTAATTCCACAGATTCAGTCAACCTTCAAGATGAAAAACTAGTAGTCATCCTGGGACCTTTGGTAGAGGATAGGGATGACTCTTCCCCCCCTTTCTACACATCATTAAACATTCATGATAAAGTGTTGCACAACTTCTTGATGGACTCAGGGGCATATCATAACCTCATTTCTAAAACTGTCATGGATGAGCTTGGGCTGGAAATTACAAAAACTTACCATGACTTATACTCATTTGATTTTAGGAAAGTGAAGTGTCTTGGGGTTATCAAAGACCTGGTTGTTACCCTATTCCAATTGCCCATGAAAAGTGTTGTCATGGATATTGTGGTGGTTGATGTCCCCCCTAAGTTTGGGATGCTCTTGTCAAGATCCTAGATAAAAAGACTAGGGGGGACTTTACAGATGGACCTTTCATATGCCACCATTCCTGTATTTGAGGGAGAACATAGAAGGCTTTATAGGGAGGAAAAACTAGCCTACATTATCAGTGATGAAGCAAATCCTACCAACCACCCTATTTTTGCAGTTGATACTTATTTAGGATCTAGTATATTACAGCTCATTGATGCTCCTCAATCATCTATTGAAATCAGAAAACAACCCATTACCTCTTGTGAAATTCCTCCTCCTAATATCTCTATTTGGAAGATGTTTTTTGATGGGGCACCTTCTAACCAGAAGGAGGCTACAACCCCCAATGTTCTCTGGCTACAACCGGAAGGTGGCTACAACCACCTGTCCTTGCCCCGTCCTTCCACCCTGAAGTAGAATGATGGAACCACTGTCACACTATCACTGTGAGATATACCGTTGTAAACCTGTACCAATAAGTATGAACCATGCATCAACCTGTACCAATAATTCTGAACCATGCATCAACCTGTATTTAACCTGTACCATAAAC
>ML834625.1:36079-49542 GCA_009831015.1 Picea engelmannii | reverse complement strand
ATTGATCTTGAAAATCAAATCCTTTGTAATTCAATTCACTTTAAGATCTTCCCAATGTCTATAAATTGCTTGTTTGTGAACCTTTTCTCCATTCACTTGATTAGCCCATATATGTGATCTATCCTTTTCTATAGCTTGAGAAAAATTGATAGCCTTTTTTAGTTGAAATGTCGAATTAACATGAACAACCATATACTAATCAAATTTTGATTTATATTTTTAAAGAGATCTTTCTTTTTAATATTCATTCGAGGAAATTTCAACTTAAAAGTGTCCTCCCACCAAAAAAAATCAATAAATTGATAAAATAATGTCATAAACCATTTTTTAATGTTTCACTTTTATCAAAGTTCCCCATGGTTATTTCACGTTTATCAAAGCTACCTTAAATATATATTATATTAAAATGAATTTATGAAGATGAAGTTGGATAGTGTTTTCCCCAAAATAAGGAAAGAAAAATAAATACACAGTGCCATCTACTCAAAACAATATAGGATTAAAAACATTTTGTAGAATAAATATTATAGATTTTTATAAAAGATTAAGTACATATGGTTCCTCAACCATTGACTAAGGGGAGAATGTGATTGAATCTGAAGGGGCTTCTTTTAATTCTATTTCCTTAGCCATTGTTGACAAAAATGTGTGTGAATTCCATTGAATTGGAAACCCTCCTCTCAGGTTTTCAATTTTTCCTTGAAGATCTCATGCATTTATTTTTAAAATTCAATCTGAAGGGCCTCCTCTCAACTCTGGTTCCTTTCCCATTATTTAAAAAAATTTGCATGAATGTCATTGAATTGGGAACGCTCCTCTCAATTTTTCATTTTTTCTCAAAGATCTCATGCAATTATTTTTTCAAATTCCACTAAATGTGGATTAATGGCGCTAGTTTGCGTAACTTTGCACCAAACTATGGCCAAGTCAAGCCCTTTGGAATTGAGTCTCAACATTTTGTGGTAAATTCCCTCAAAAGATTCATAGGTTCAACTGGATATTTCTAAAATTCCATCAAAGACGGGGCATGTTTCTTATGATAGGTATTTTGGTTTTGTGGTAAATTCTCTCAAAAGATTTGCAAGTTCAATTGGGTATCTCTGAAATTCCATCAAACACGTGGCATGTTTCTTCTTATATCTATGTTGGTTCCACTTGAGGCTTGCACTATTTATTTTGTTGCACTATTTACACCGGGCATTGTTTCTTTTCAAGAAAACACTCTATTCCCTCTTGGATGGATGTCGTCCAAATCTTAGACTTAGTAGAATCCTTTGATCTAATTAGAGAAGACAAGGGCCAACAAATATTCCTTATGATCTACTTTAGTGTCCAAGGAACCTATTTATTAGCCTAGATGCTTTGTAGTGTATGATGACAGCACTGGGGATTTCACAATGACTACTTTAGATGTTATGACCTCATAGCCATATTCAAAGATAAGCACTAAGGACTAGAAGGCTTTTTAGGTCACTCGCTAGATGTCCCATCTACCCCTATTAATAAGATTAGAATGGAAAAGATTCTCTAACAACATGGTGTATGATAAACATGCAATAGTTTCTTATTAGAATGAAAAATTTAAGAGAAAATCTAAGCTTTGAACACCTACCTATCACCTCCCTTGCATGTTTTCTCATTCTCTTCTATCACCCGAAAAATTGGCTTTGTGGGTTTTTCACTTGGTTTTGTAAATTCCATTGATTGGTCCTACATTTGGCCCCTAAGACTATGCCTAATTGGATTTTTGTTGAACTATGGATGCACTTGGTGTTGTGGGTTTGGTTTTTTTGTTTGTGTTGGTATTGGGAAGTTGTCGTGTAGCTTGTTGGAGTTGGAAATTCAACCTATATTTGTGTATATTTTAAGGAACCAAGGTAGGATTTCCAACCCTATTTGCTTCATTTTCTACATGCCTAGATTTTTATTAATAGTTTGGATTTCTACCATGAATCATTTCTTAAGCTTGCACACATTAATTGTTATCATTTTCCCTTGGTGAAGTGTGGTTTTGGTTGGAAATATGGTTTCCATGGAGGCATTGGGCTCACATGACCAATTATATCAATATTATTATAGCATTGATAAGGATTTGGTTTTTTATCCTATTTTGCATTCATTTTGGGCTTGAATAATTTTTGAAAGATGTTTCACCAACCTCTTTGATGCCATGATTTCACTTTCTTCATCAACTTGTTAGTTTGTAATTCTGGTTGGTTGGTTGGATTTTTGTGATGATTGTGTATGGGCCTATTTGTTCCTACTTTCCCTCAACCTGGAGTCTATGGGTTGTTTTCATTTGTATGTGTAAAATTGTGCTTGTCCTAGACTTAGAGCAATTTGAACTTGCAAAATTATGGGCTTTTCATGTTTGAATTTGGGATATAATTTCTTAGCATTATTACCAATTTTATCATGGTTTGGACTCTATAACATGTAGCACTTACACTCCCAACATTGTTTATCATTCTTTATCACTTTCTAGTCATTTTGTAAATTTTGGGTAGTGGCTTACCTAGAAGATAGAATAGCTCTAAGCAATTTTCTGAGATCTGTAACTTTCTTTCCTTATTGGTGTGCATGTTATTGGATAATATTGTGGTTGGGTTACCCTTTTCCCATGTTTTGTAATGATATATTGAGTAAATCCTTAGGTTGTTTATTATTTGATTATATAGTTTTGATTATTGAGATTGTTTTCAGTACTCACTCTTGTGGATATATGATGATTAATTTCTTTGGAAACTTATTATCTTCGGTTATATATTGAGATGCAATCTTGTGAATACTTGCATTGTATTTATATAAGATTAGTGTAAGTTTTTTGCTAGGCTGGGTTTGGAAATTGTTTTGTAATAATAGTTGTTATGTGGGATTAGTTTTTCTAAGGCCTATATGGCTATGAAGTAATTGATTTATCATCTATTTTCATTGCCTTCGGTTATTATTTCAAGTTTCATTTTTCGGCAATAATCTCATGATATTATTGCAAACCTTATTGTTGGTTGTTAAATTTGGATATATTGTAGCTTTTCCAAGGAACCTAATGGTTTTGTTTTGAAGTAAAATTTCCTAACAATCTTTCCAAATTCTAGGTGAGCAAATTTGTGCAATTTTTGTTAAGTTCTGATTGGTTTATGGTGAGGTTGTAGTCTTGAATGTAGAAGTTTAGTTGGTTATTTTAGTTGATTTAGAATATGTCAATTATGGTTTTAGCCTTTATAGTGAGAAAAGTACCCTTGCCTCATAGTTGATTTACTATTTTTCCTTTCCCTTAACTTATTGATGCATTATGCTTGTTTTTTCATAATTTGTGGTTGGAAACCCAAGTTTATTGATTATTATCCATGCATGATTTGACTTAATCATGTGTCTTGTTGAGTCACTGTCATGGATAGGATCTTTAGTTGACTTTGTGTATTTATTGGATGTTATTTTGTGATTGTATGGAGTATGGTATTTTTGGGAAGAGGCCATTCTTGGGGGGATAGAAGAGGATGTCCAAATATAAACACTTGGATAGGTGGTAAAAGAAAGAATATTGTATTTTTTGTACATTTTGATGTTTATTTTGAAGAGTTTGTGAAACTTGCATAAGCATGTTATTTATATATGAGATATTGACATTCTACAATGACTCAATTGTTTCCCTTTCCTTTTACTTTGAGACCTCATCCTATCATATGACAAGTAAATAATGGTACCCATGATATTACACCGGATATGAAACCCACTTGGGAGTTTGAGCCAACGACATAAAATTATGGTTGTGGGAAAACTATTGAGCATATAGCTATTGGTTGGAAGGATGCAATTAAATCTTCATACTTAATTTCCTCTACTCTGCACAGGTTTTCCCTTGATGTAGTTATTTCTATAGTTTCTTTGCTACTTGACAACCTTAAAAAACTTATTGATGATTCACCCATGCTTCCTCAAGGGTATCCAAAAGTCCTTGTTGGAAATCCCCCTACTATTGTTACTATTGATACTACCATGGATACTCCTTGATCAAAATGCCACATTGATAATTCTAAGCATTCTCACCCGTGTTTTCATTTTGCTCAACCTTTTCAAGGCAAGAGAATATGTACCTTTAAAGGCTCCATGTCAGGGAATGTTGGAATATATTCCCAAGATTAGAGTATATGTATAATTCTATGTAGATTTTGATAGCCTACATAGGTGGGTGAGAAAATATTTGAATGACACATTGGGGAGGTGGTGCGCAAAGATCGTGTGGCTGACATTAAGAAGATTTTGGTTCCTCTCCCTTTTCATGTGAATAAAGAGTGTGCACTATGAAACACAAAAATCATTGATTCATTGGGAGCTAAATATCAATTAGAATCATTGCATGAAGTTCTAAGTAAGAGTAAAAAGAAAGTATCAAGTGAAATTATTCCATTAATTTAAATAAAATAAAATAAAAAACAAAAAAAAACGTGTGGTATGACCTAGAACATGTATTATAGTTGATGGTGAGGTACTACGACATCTCTACTAAGGAGGCATGTGGAAAATTGATTGATGTCCTAAAATTGGATTAGATGGAGTTAGTCAACAACGAAAAATATGAAAGAGTTTAAATCACAATAATGAATCGTGCATTAGATATAAACCTTGATAAGAAAAGTGATAAATATTTTCAAGTTCAATCTAATGATCACCTTTTTTGGTTGGGAATTTTTCATGTCAACAAGGAGTCTCGTGATTCCTTGGAATTTATATTCAACAAGACATCTTTACCATTAATTAATTATTCACATGTCACAAGGGAAAATGAAATGTGGAAGGATATGGTTCATATTTTTTGGAATGGCATCTTGCATCCGATTAAAAAAATATCAAGTCTATGTACAACATTTCTCACAGTGCAAATGAAACACACAGTTGCTTATATTGCATGTAGAAAAAACAAAAAGATCAAAGTTAGAAAAGTAGTATTTTGAGTTGTCATCAAAACCTTCCTTCTAATTGTGATCAACTTGAACAAAATATAGATGCAATACTTCATGTACCATTGATTAGGCTACATATGTGCACTTTGCATGCATTGTGAGAATTTTTTATAAGATGGTGTATTTATCTACTTTGTTTGCTTGGAACAAAATCCCACAAGATGAAAGTTAAAAGTCAATTGGGGAAATTAAACACATTCTTTCAAAAGTAGGTTTGCATGGTGGAAATGTTAAAATTGAAAAATATATTAAGAGGTCAGGTACAAGAGGTAATCTTCCAGCAAAGCCATCAATATCAGGTGTCAAGGCATGTCATTTTCTTGAAAATAAATGTGGACATGGATGTTGGGGATTGTATCAAGACTTAATTGATGTAGAAGATGATCACACTAGTGGAGGGGATGAATCAACTTGAAAGAAGAATTGTGCTTAGAGGTCACTTTCATCTTTATTTTTTATCATGGATAAGGAAAACTTCATGGAAGGTGATACAACGGTCTTTCAAAAATATATTATAGACTTCATTAGAGAAATAAAAGAAGCTCAAGGAGAGAACCATATGAGACACTATGTTGTATGCATATTAATTTTCATCCCACTAGTACTTTCCTTTGTACTTATCTTTACTTTAGGTACTATTGTTATAAATTAGCTTCATTTGGTACATTTGTTTGGTATTCTAAGATAGATTGAACTATGTATGTTTGCATCATCAATTATGTTCACATGGACAATGCTTCGCAGAAAAATATAGAAGCTTGGTCATTTGGGGTACACAGTGTTATCACATGACGTTGTCAAGGGTTTCCTGTAATTGTTTTTAATACCTAAGTCTGCACCCCTACCTCATCTCTCTCTTTTTCGTATGCCAGTCCTAGAATTTTTCCCTTTTGACTGGTAAAGTCAATTTCCCTTTTGTTTAAGGACCTGGTTTCCCTTGGTGTCTTACTTGAATGAGTCTTGGCCCAAATTTTTTCTGTTTCTCTGGAAGGATAAACACTTATCAGGATTTGGGTTCAAAGTACTCATGATCTGGTTTTCCTGAGCTCATAACAAGTCGTCCAATTCCTTTGTTGATACAGGTGAAATCCATGAGCATGAAGCACAGCGGCCAAAGGCAGTCCATTTGGACTGAAATACAAGCAGCAGGCAAGTTCATGTTTCAACGAAGAATATCTCAGGGCCGTTCAGATCAATGACCACGTTTCATTTTGGCGCTGCAACATGCTTGGGCGTTAAAATCCTTGAGTGGGCCAAAATCTAAACCATGGTATTGCAGGAGAGCTACGTGGCGGAAGGTGGTGAGTTTCGGGCCCAAAAGCGGTGTGGGTCCAAACCGCTTTTGACGGCCCCAAAATCACGTGCTCATTCAGTGTCGAATCCAATAGCATAACATGGTCACCCCCTAGTCATCAAGCCTCTTCCCAATCCCGAGGAGAAATCAATTAATGAACAAGGATCGGTAGTTGAAACCTCGGCTCACTCCATAAATAGAAGGCATTGAGGGTATGGTCGTGGAGACAGAATTGTCAGGCTGAGGTACCACGATGGAGGGTTTTTCCTACAGGCCCATGTTGGTCTGAGCTTGCGTCTGACAGAAGGATACACACACAGTCTAACAGAAGGATGCACAGATGGAAAATCCTTAGACATGATGGCCAGCTCGCACTCCTAGAAGTTGTCCATTGTTTTGGGTATAAATACATCAATTGAAGAATATGTTATAGTCGATGCTTGAGCAGAGCTCCCTATTTGTGATAGTTTGATAGCAGAGTTGTTCTCTGGTTATGTATGACACCTGACTTTCTCATTAATATAATTCAATTTATTTCATCATCTTATTTCCTCTTGTACTGAAACACTCATGCATGGATGATCCAGACGAGGTGTTGTAGTTGTATTGTAATAGAGATTTGTTTATAATGTTGCTATGATATGTTTCAGTATTTTCTTTCAATGTCATGTTTCCTCTTATGCTGAAATGATCGTGCATGTATGATCCAGATGAGATGTTGTAGTTGTATTGTAATAGAGGTTTGATTATAATGATGTTGTTATATATTTTAGTATCTTAAACTTGAGTTCAGGAGTGCTCTTGTGCCTGAGTTTTTCTGCACCAAGTTGCTTGAAGGTCAGATGCTCATGGAATACTTGTTCACTTTCCTCACTAAGTCTTCCTCCTTCTCACCTTTAGTCTTAAACCACTGACTGAAGTTAATGAGAACCTCATTTTCTTATGCATTTCTAGCCCAGTTTTCTATGTTTAAACATTCTTACGCTGAGCTTTGTCCATTTGACCTCCAATCATAAACCTACCTCCACAAACATTTTGATGGGTGTTGGGCTTATCCTCATGCAATTTGAGGGTGACTCTCAACACTAACATTCATGGTGTCTTTTTCGGGGAACGAATTGAAGACATTTCCCTAGGATTAAACGACAGATAATTTTTTATTCTGAAGGTGCATCAGAAATCAATACCTTGAAGATTGCAGCTTGCACCTGGCGACTCCACTGTTTCAATTGTGACTCCCAAAGGAAGACACACGAGTTCAAATCCATAGCTACCTCTGGGAACACTTGAAGTTGACCTAGAGAAGATTATCAAGAAAGGAAAGACCTCTCAGGAAGGAATTTCAGTTGTTGTACCAAGTGATTCTGGTAATTTACATGACACTTCTTTTAAAACTCCAGTAGTTGTATCCAATTCTCCTTTTCTACCATCTACTGGAATTTCCAGAAGTTTGAATTTTGAAATCTTCCCTATTGACTTATCCCCTTTTAGTCCTCATTTGGAAGAAGAAAGTTTTGAAACCCCTGTTTCCCCTAATATTGAAAAGTGGTTTAGACCAAGGAGCTTAGAAGATTGTTCCACTTTGGGTTTTTCTACTCCTCCTCCTATAAAATTTGTTGTAACTAAAGAGGGGGAAACTTATTTTCCTTTGAAACCTATACCATCCTCCTCCAACACTCAACTATTTCCCCTTTCCCCTAGGAACACAACTGCAGTCGTACCTATCAAAACTCCATCTCCCCTTGATTCTCCTATAGTTCACATCCCAATGGCAAGTGCTAATCTTCCTAGAAACGGAATGGATGCCATAGTGGTTGCTAGATATGCCCCTCTTGTTTTACCTCAACCTATGAATGCTCTCCTAGTTGGAGACTACCTTAAGTATATTCCCAAGTTCACAAGGGAGGAAGACATAACTGCAGAAGAACACCTTTCAACTTTTTATAGTTATGCAGATAATCTTAACATTGAAAATGAAGATGTGTGGATGAGAGTTTTTGTATAAATCCTTGATGGTGAAGCTAGGAAATGGTTTAGGGGATTGAATCTTAGATCTATTGTTGGGATTGAAGCTCTGGATGATTCATTCTTGAGGCATTGGGAGGATAAAAAATGTTTTCTTTATTATATTACAGAATTTGGGTCACTTAAGAGGAAAGAGGGGGAATATGTTTTAGACTTCTCAAAAATATTTAATAAGATGTATAATAAGATTCCCACTGAAATAAATCCTAGAGAAACATCTGCCAAGATTACTTATGCCAGTGATTTTGACCCTAAGTTTTGCCTCTTGTTGAGAGAAAGAAGAGCTACCTCTTTAGCTCATATGCAATATGAAGCCCTTGAAGTAGAGTATAATATATTGGCAGCTAACAAACTTAGGAGTAAATCTGATAGAGATAGAAGAAAAGGTAGGGTTGAAGCTTCAACCTCTAATTCCTCTGTTGTCCACCCTCAAGTGGATGAATTAACAAAACTGGTAAAATCACTTTCTGCAGAAATGGAGAAATTGAAATTTGAAGGAAAGAGAGCTATAAAAAACCCCGTAATGCTAATAATAGGGGTAATTTCAGAAGACCCAATAATTCCCCTCAGATCATCCAAAGAGATCAAATAAATAGGGATAGGGATGATCAAAAACTCCAAGCCCCTCTCCAAAATAACCTAGTTACTGATGAAGAAGGAGAGGAAGAAGATGTTGATCCTGAAATCCATTGTCTTGGTGACACCTCTTCATCTCCTCATCTAAATCAATATTCATATGAAGAGTCTCTCATGGATAGACAAATAAATTAGTTGAGCAAAGGGGAAAGGTCCAGTGGAAATCCAAATAGATACAACCTAAGGTCAAAGAAGAAAGAGGGGAAGCCTGACATTTCTGATCATCCTACTAGAACAAAGAATCCTGCTAAGGGTGTGGTAGGTAGAAACAAAGAAAATGAGGCACAAAACCCCCAGACAGTGGTTAATATCCCTACCCTAGAAGTTAAGGATATTTTGAAGCCTCCCTCCTATTTTAGCTTTGAGAATGAGATTCAAAATATTAAAATCCCTATACCTTTTTTGGAGCTAGTTAAGAATGAGGATTTCAAAAGGTAACTTTCCAAAATGTTGCATCCTGAACCTTCATCTTATCCCATAGATTCATTCAATCTCCAAGATGAAAAACCAATTGTCATACTAGGACCTTTCGTAGAGGATAGGGATGACTCTTCCCCTCCTTTCTATACATCATTGAACATTCGTGATAAAGTGATGCACAATTGTTTGATGGATTCAGGGCCATCTCATAATCTCATGACTAAGACTGTCATGGATGAGCTTGGGTTGGAGGTTACAAAAACCTACCATGACCTATATTCATTTGATTCCAAGAAGGTGAAGTGTCTTAGGGTTATCAAAGACATGGTTGTTTCCTTGTTCCAATTTCCAATGAAAAGTGTGGTCATGGATATTGTGGTGGTTGATGTCCCCCCTAAGTTAGGGATGCTCTTGTCTAGATCTTGGATCAAAAGACTAGGGGGAAATTTGCAGATGGATATTTCATATGCCACCATTCCTGTGTTTGGGGGGGAACATAGAAGGATTTATAGGGAAGCACAACTTTCTTACATTATCAATGATGAAGCAAATCCTAACAACCACCCCATTTTTGCAATTGATATTGATTTAGGAACCAGTATGTTACAACTCATTGATGCTCTATAAACACCTATTGAAATCAGAATGTAAACTATTACCTCTTGTGAAGATCCTCCTCCTAATACCCTTGATTGGAAGATGTTTTTTTATGGAGCCTCTTCTAGGGAGAGTGTTGGTGTTGGGGTAGTTTTTATTTCCCCTACCCAAGAGACCATATGTATGTCTTACAAGATGGAATTTGAAACAAAAAACAATGTGTCAAAATAGGAGGCTCTTGTTTTAGGTTTGAGGGCTACTAAAGACATGAAGATTGAAGAGCTAGCAGTGTTTGGAGATGTTGAGTTGATTGTTCATCAAGTAAAAAATTTGTATCAAGTTAAACACCCCAAGTTAAGGACCTACAAAAATGAAGTATGGGATCTTGTCAATAGTTTCTTCTTATATTTTAATATCTCATTTGTTCCAAGAGAGGAGAATATTGTGGCAGATTCCTTGGTTGTCTCAGCAAGTAATTTTAGGGTTCCTTTTCCCCCAAACTCAAGTATGATGTGGAAGTAAAGTATAGACCCTCTATTCTTGACAATGTTAAACATTGGAAGGTTTTTGAGGATGATATTGAGATAAAAAATATTTCTTGAGATTGTGGATGAATTTTATGCTTTACATATTGATCAAGATCAGGATACTGAAGAAATCCCTCATGCTAATATTTTTCTAAATAAAATTGTTGGCCATCATATTGTTCAGTTACCCAGTAACCATATTCCAAAAGGACTTGTCCTCTTGGAGAGATTGATTGATAGAAATGATGTGGCTGTAAAGATTACAGGTTCAACTGAAAATGTTGATGTGACTGAATGCAATTTAGGAACAAAGGAATACCCAAAGTATGTTAAATTTTCTAGTAGTTAGTGAAAGGAACAAAGGGCTCGGTATGTCAAGATTTTGAAAGAATTTGTTGATGTGCTTTACTGTAAATATGAATATTTAAGAACATATGACACCAACATAATCGAACATAAGATCCCTTTGAAAGAGGAGACCAATCCTTTTAGGTAGAAACTCAGAAAAATAAATCCCATGTTGTTGCCTATTATGGAATAAGAAGTGAAAAAGTTGTTATATGCATGGATCACCATTCCTTTGATATATTCAAAATGGGTGGCTAACATGGTGCATGTGGCGAAGAAAAATGGGTAAATCAGGTTATGTGTTGATTTCAGGAATTTGAACAGGAGATCCAAAAAATATAACTACCCCTTGCCAAAGATGGAGCACATTTTGCAAAGAGTGACTGGTTCATCTAGGATTTCTATGACTGATGGATTCTTTGGATATAATTAGATCTTTGTCCTTCCTAAAGATAGAGAGAATACATCCTTCACTAATCCTTGGGGCACATTCATGTATGCTAAAATTCCCTTTGGATTGATGAATGTAGGAGCAACCTGTTGGAAAATTCGGTGAACAGGCAGCGTAAGCTTGTCATTGATGGCAAGTACAACATTGAAGATGATAGGCAAACAGAAGACAAATTTCGAGAGGTGAATGATCGAAAGTAGTGAGTGCACATAGCAAGAGTCGTTAGATTTGGTGCAGAGTTGCTGACAGCCGTCGGATCTGTGGAAGTTGCACGAAGGATAAGTTTCCATGAACAAGAGGAGAGGCTTCATCGAAGAATCGGGAATCAGATTTTCATGAGTCTCGTGCACAATTACAACGAAAACTCCGAAATCGCGATATGCGATTTCGTGATTTGATCTCAGCCATTAAAGCAAGCATGAGATATGGACCATTGATTTTATTCATTGGAGAATCGGGGATCAGGATTTTATAATGTCTAATTCACTTGACATCGAAAACTCCGAAATCGCGATATGCGATTTCGCGATTTGATCGCAGCCATTAAAGCAAGCATGAGATCTGGACCGTTGATTTCCTTCATCGGAGAATCGGGGATCGAGATTTTATAATGTCCAATTCACTTGACATTGAAAACTCTGAAATCGCGATATGCGATTTCGCGATTTGATCGCAGCCGTTAAAGCAAGCATGAGATCTGGACCGTTGATTTCCTTCATTGGAGAATCGGGGATCGGGACTTTGATATGTCAAGAACACACTGCAACAGAAACTCTTAAATCACGAAACGCGATATTGCAATTCAATCGCAACCGTTGAGTCAAGATCGCACCAGGACCGTTGATCACAGCTCTATACGGAATTTCAGGGATCGGGTTTTGGTATTGACAAGAACATTGAACATCAGACATCGCGAAATCGCGATACGCGATTTCCCGATATGGCATATAGTCTGTGGGCCACCCAAGAGTCAGTGGAGGACAGGTGTAAGGAGTACAGAGGAAATCAGGGAACGACATATCATGGGTCCAAGGGGAGTATGCGCTTTGTCATCGAAAACCCCGAAACCCCGATGAGAGGTATGGTGGTGGTCACGTGATAGCTGGTCACATGGACCATTGTGTAGCCAGAAGGAGCTCAAGCTCGGGAAAGGAGCACATCGGGGATCGGATAATTGGGGGTTCCGAGTACATGTGCATCTCGACACTGAGAATGCCAAAATCACGATGAGAGAAATCCCGATTGGATCTGAACCGTTGAATCAGGTATTCATCGGAGGGTTGTTGTTCTTCCTCACACATTAACGCTTCAGTTATGAATCAGTTAAGAGAAATGGACTGATAATGACAAATTGGTTAGCGTTTCAGTTTCCAAGACATATTTCCTTGTATTACCTATTGGAAGGGGAAGTTGAATCGTCTATTCAATTGTATAAAAGAAGTGGAAACAGACTGTGTTGGGTTAGCAGTCGAGCATGTGAAAAAGAATGAAACTGTAAAGAAAAGTAGATGAGAGCATGCGCAAAAGGATATTGAACATAAGAACAGAATGACAGATAGAGAAGAAGAAGAGCAGAATGATAGAGCAAGCAGAAGAAGAGCAAAATGACAGAACAATGTGATGCAGAGGAGACTTGTTGGGTGGACAGAGAAAGAGAAGAATTACAGAACAGAAAAAGAATGGTAAGAAGTGATTTATCTACATAAGTTGTCTGTGTATTCATTATTTGATATTTTAGGGAGGTTGGGAGGTGCTCGGGAGGACTGTTGTCCTCAGAGGTTCAAGTGGGAGCTTGGACACAGGAAGTTGTAGCTTCCATCTGGTTGTGGCCAGAGAAACTAGGGTGGCAGGGTGGTGCTAGGGAGAACAAGTGTTCTCTGTTATACAGGTTGGAGCCTGTGTAACTGGAAGTTGGTGCTTCCATCCAGTTGGTGCTGGAACATTCAGGAAGTTGGTGCTTCCATCCAATTGGTGTTGGAATATTCAGGGAGTTGGTGCTTCCTTCTAGTGGGTGCTAGAAAAACCAGAGAGTTGGAGCTCTCAAACAAGTTGCAGCTTGTGAAACAGAGGTAGCAGCCTCACATTGAGTTGGTGCTCAATTGTAAATGATGTACAGAACAGAAAAAGACTACCTATCATTTCGAAGAAGAAGAGGTTTTCTCCCTTTATGGGTTTCCTCGTGAAAATCTGTCTCTGTGTGTATT
>ML834625.1:11185-21313 GCA_009831015.1 Picea engelmannii | reverse complement strand
ATTAGTTATCGGGAATCTCTTCACATATGTGAATTGGAAGGATTTGTATCTGAACAACTAGTAGAATTTGAAAGGCCATGCCCATCATTCTATTTTCGATTTCTAAATATTGTAAAGTCCAAGCTAGTCCATTGTGTCTTCCTAGTGTTTGGAGTGTAATTCAATTTTAAAAGGAGGTTTTTCCATGAGAAGTTAGTTTTACAAAATAATTTATGTTGATGCATGTAATGAAATAGTATGACCCTATGCGCTCAACATACCTATATGCATCGGTGCTCATTACTACATATTGCACATCGATTAATCAACATGCATATGTTATTAAAATCATTAGTAAGTATACATTAAAATAATTGGTGTTGTTGAAATATATATGAGCATTGATGCAAAATTACTATATTGTGCACACTCTATGTTGCGAAAAAAGGTTTTTGAAAAAAAAAAAAATAGCGATAGGGTTTGGATCCGAAAATGTTTTCTTAAAAAAAAAAAAACAACTTATAGCGATGGGGTTTGGGATCCAATGCAATGATTTATACCATTGCAACATATATTAAACTCCCCATATGCAAGTAAAAAAAAAACTATAAAAATCTATAGCTTAAAAAAAAAAAAAAAACCTTGTGAAATATAGAGAGGGGAACCAAGAAGAATAACAATAAATCTAAGTCTTCCAATACCAGAGGTAACTATTAAACCCTCGTATTTTTTTAGAATGCATTGAAAATAGTTTGAATCAAATAGGGAGAAAATGAGATGATCAATAGAATGAAATCACATACCTAAAATTTCTCCTCTACAGATGTGTATGTGGCCTATAATGATCTCTTCCAAATTTAGCTCTTCGAAAAAATCAAGCCACTCCGAAGTTTTCGTTGGTAAATATCTCTTGCACAAATCTTCCCTCTTAATTTTTCCAAAAAAATGAAATAATCAATACTATTTTCATTTATAAACACTTACTTTTCAAAAAATGAAATTCTTGGTTGTGTTTTCGCTTTATATTTTGACACGTTGATGATAAACTCGAACGTTGTTTTTCTATAACATATTTTCGGTGTGTTATATTGTTTAGCACACCTGTGCAATTTAAAGAGAATCGGTACACCGATGTGCTTTGTTCGTATAGAAGCACCGATGAAAAGTATATGTTTTTTATTTTAGGTTTTTTTTTTTTTTGCTATACATTCACTGCATTACACAATTTTAGGCACTCGGTGAGCTATATACCAATAAACACATCGATGTCAATTTTATTGACATAATAGAATTGTAAACCTTTGCAACTAAATTTTGTGGAAAATTTTCTTACAATTTTAGGCATTTAGTGCACTATAGACCTACAAATGCACCAATGTCAATCTTATTGACATGACAGAAATGAAAACCTTGACAATTAAATTTTGCGGATTTTTTACTTTTGGAGATAGTAATGGAGATGACAGTTCGGTGCATTTCATAATATAACGCATAAGTGTCTTCTTATATATACACGCACCAGTGTTTCTGTAGCTAATTAAGAGCATAGATAACTTTTAAAATCCATTTGAAATTTTGTTTGAAGTTAGATTGTTCTGTTCTTCCCAAACTTTCATTTAAGAATTTATTTGCATATTGATGATGATTTTGGCTCAAATGCAGGGAAGAAAATGTTGCAATATCAAATGGCCAATTCTTCAGATTCCAATGCATTCCATATCGTTGCAAGTTCATCAAATTCTCCCCCACCATTTGAAGTAAGTTTATATTTTATTTATAATTCATTTATCATAATGAATTTATGTCATTTATGCATGCGCATTTGAATAATTGTTCATTAAATTTTGTAGAATCATGATTATGGATTGAGTTAGAATGAAAAAAATATTCCACCAGTCCAAATATGTCACAATCTCTTATCAAGAGAAATACACCACATGCAAATGTTTGATGAAAATGGAAAACTACTTTACTTTGCCAATTGTAAGATGTCATCTTCCAACAACCTATATATTGGGTCAACAATATTACACCGTGAATTGGATCTCTTTAATGACACACCAATGGTATGTGTTTGTTAAAAATGTAAAGGGTTGAAGAAGAACCCTCAACATGTCACATTGTCCCACTATATTAATTATCGAATACCCAAAGTTGATGGTCTAATACTTCCCATTGCGGTCAAGAATCCACTAGGTGATATAGAAAAGACATGTAGGAACACTTCCATATGATCAATTTTTGAAAAGTTGGAAGCAAGATCAACTAAGTTTCATCCTAAATTGGCCAACCTGTCTCATTTTGTTAAGTCAATGGAAAGTCTCAGTGAGACAAATTATGATAGCAATACTACCCAAAACATCTCTACTAGGAGATCCAAAAAATTGTATTAGCTAAAAGAAAATTTGTCCAAGTACACACCATACTTTGTTCAATTGTTGGAAGGTAGTGATGACTTCCCTCTTCCTAACAATCTCCAAAGTAAATAAAAAACCTATTACAACCAATTTTTGTATGGCACTTGGTCCTCTTCCATGCGTGTGCCTGATGTTGGAACCGAATTCTCTTTTTGGGGTAATAGTTATATGATTTCCAAGTCTAAAATAGATTTTGTAAATATTGGGTTTTGTATCCTTTCAAATGTGTCTATTTTTCTCAAACAATCAATATCACTTATGCCATATTTTGGTCATGTTTATAGTCGATTTGATTACTTGAATATTTTCAAATACAAACATAGCAATTACATGTATAGTATGTGCATGAATGGTTATGCTTCTCAAAACTTTAATAGGAAAAACCAATTATATATCGATTATCATCCATGAACTCATGGAAACATTGCAGGGTTCATAAATAGTTGTAAGTCCTCATTATTTAGTGCAAATTGTTCCTTTGAGGAACACTCCAATGACCAATAGTTCTTTATGAAAATGAAGGCATCCATATTTGTTGGTTTGCATGCAATATGTAGTTTGTCTCCCAATGACGAGTTGTTAATAAACTATAACTTTTGTAGACCACCAACCATTCATGAAAAATTCCTTGCATTGTGTTTACCTTTAGAAGTCCCCTTGGGGCATAAGAGAAAGATGATTGAGTTATTGTATTTTTTATATTTTCAATGGAAGTAATGTAAATGTATTTCCTAATTCGACATTTATTTTATAAAGTGGTTGGTTGCATGTTACAATCATTACATCAAAGATGGAGACCAAGCCCTATAACATCTACACATGGACTTTTTTTTATTTTTTTTATTGAGTAATATTATTTTAGCCTTAACAAATTAATTATTTTCTTCACTGACCAAATCTAATACTTACATTTTCTTATGAGGAGATCCATGAACAATTATTATAACATTATCAATAAAATAAATAAATAAATAAGATTTCATAAGAGTAATTATTCAAATTAATTTCTTCATTGACCAAATCCAATATTACCATACATGTTAATACAAAATCAACAAAATGCAATATGTAGAATATTTTGTTAATAGAAGATTGAACTAACACTTAATATTTTTTTAATAGAAGATTAAAGTTAGTAATAGATTTAAAAATTGTAAAACTTTTTCATATAAATCAAACTTTATTATTATATATTCTTTATATTTAATGATTTAAAATTAATTAAATAAATTTAATATATTATAATAGTTGAATAATATAGCCCCGGATGGGGTGACACGTCGCTCAGGGGCCACAGGTGGATTTCCACTCAGCTCCGGCATAAATGCCATCAGCCGCCACCCACGCGCTTGTATTAACCATGGGGGACGGATATAGTTGCAGTGGCAGGACGAAGAGACCCTTCCCGCGAGCGAGCATTTACAATTGCATTGTTCCCGGGATGGCAAGAGTTAAAGGAAGGAGGATGGTCTCGGCTCTAGATCATTTGGCTTTCAGTTTGCCCGGACAGGGCGGGTCTGCACTCACCTCGGCTCTGAGTTCTGCCTGGATGCTCGGGTGCAGCCCAATTCTCATTGTGTCTAGTATTCATTGTGATGCTCTGGTGTGACTTGGCATTTGGCTTATTACCTGGTTTCTCTGGTGCGGTCCAGCATTCTCTCTGCATCTCTTATTGACCGCCTCGAGACAGAGCACGCTCGCCTATGCTTCGCACCTCAACTTACAATTTCATTCGTGATGTCCCGGGGCAATTGACCTTCACCTGTACTTTCCCTGCTCCTTCTTCATGGCCAGGAAGCGAGGCAGACCTCGCCGTGGCGCGGCATGGGAGGCCCATAAGGCACAGAGGCGTCGTAAGGAACAGTTGGAACGTGCCTTAGCACTGACGACGTCCATTCTCAGAAAGAAAACCAGGGCTGAAAGACGGGCGCGGCTTGCCATCATAGCTGAGCCTGGAGTTGGATGCAGTCAAAACGGCAAAGGGAACACGCCGGAAGCTTTGCAGAAAGATGGTCCGGAGGAGGAGTTTCCCCCCTGTATTGTGGTTGAAGACCAGTCCATGGAGGACATGTCGTTTTTATTGTAGACTCGTGCGGCGACCCACTTGGAGGCTTGCAAACCCACTCCGACCCTGCTAGATGATACTCTCGGCTGTATAGTGGAGGAAATTCCCTGTCCTGGTGATGATACTTGCAGTTTCCAAGGTACACAGGCGATCGACGCAGGTTTGAAGGGCGCAGAGGCTAACGTGGAGAAGGAGGGGCTCGAAGCGGGTTCTGAAGCGGCTAAGGACGTGGGTGGCAGCATGCATAATTCGCTCATCTGGGATGAGCACCTGGCTCTGATGTTTGACATTCGTGGGCACCTGTCGGATCTGGAATATCGGGCTCTCTTAATGGGCCAACGCATGGATATGCTCCTTGATGCATTTTCCAATGCGCCAGCCAAACGAAGATGCCCCCTCTGTGCGCAAGCTTTCACCATCCTGGCAGGGACCACGAGGCAGACCAGCAAGGATGACAGGTCACCCGACACCTAGGTTTCTTTATTTTCTACCTTAGTTCCTAGTTTTATGATTTTGATGTTTTATGTGCACTTAGACCATTTGACATCTGTCCTAGTTTCCTACGGGCAGGACAGATCTTTCATGCTATTGCTACTCGCCCTCTATATATGCTGGTTTCCGATAAATCGGCAGCATTTTGGGTGGCTCCAGACCTACTCTTTTGTATACTCTGTAATTTTTTTGTCTATCTAATATAGCAGGCTCCACTTTTTTATCCAAAAAAAAAAAAATAGTTGAATAATATAAATTAATAAAATCTTTGGAAAAAATAAATATAATAATTCTGATTTTAGTAAGCCATTTTATTGTAGCTTTGTCGTGTAATCTTTGAAAAATAAAAATTAGTAAAATAACATCATTACTACATCATCATTATTATTAGTGAATAATTATATCATAATGTTATCATTACAATATATGAAAAAGACATAATTATTCAAATCAAAATAATTTCACTCGTCATATTTATGTATCGTTATTTGTAAACATGTTTTATCAACATATTGTATCTTGTTGGACAACAAATAATTCATCTTGAAGAAGAATTAAACATTATATGGCATTAATGGTTATATTTTTTTCCAATCACAATCCAAAGTAAACGATTTCATAAAACGAAAGTTAGACATTATATATATGGCAACTCTAAATTTCAATGGGTGATACATATCAAATTTAATTTAAAAACAAAGAATTCATTAGCGTACCATAATAAATTTTATAAATAAACAACATTAACATCAACATGATTTGAAAAAACACAATATACATGTGTGATATACTATTTAATTGGCACCAGTGTGATTGAAAGTGCACCAATGTCATTGTTACATAAAAATGCATTGATAAACAATTTAATTGACAAAGTACGTATGCAAAGCTCCACAATTAAAGTTTTATGAAGGTTGTGCTTTGTGGAGGCAATCACTCTTTGGTTCCCCTCATAATTTTTTGCACAAACTCGATCCTATGCCACTCCCTTAATTCTCTATCTCACATCTCCTCCTCTACGGACCACTTGACATTCTCCAAGATACCATATTCATAATGTTGAAATAATGTAACTGCGAAGAACATTCTTATTATTATTGGATTAAATCTCCATTGTGGATTAATCATGTCATTATTATTATTATTGTTATTGGATTAATACCCATTGTGGATTAATCATGTCGGTAATTGTATAAGGACCAAATCCTCTTTTGCGGATTGGTCATCGGACAATTACAAAGGGAAGAATAAGAAGTCGGCCCCAGCAGTTGTTATGGAAGACCCGGAATTAATTAAAGGTGGGTTAACCCACCCAGAATGAGAGGTTGGCCCTACCAGTTGTGACCTTTCACACGTGCCAGTCTTGTATAAATAAGAGGCTAGTGACTCACTTCAAACACACAACTCACTTGCTCATTATCTTATCAGGGAAGTTGCGATTACCAATTGGAGAGAGGAGAATAAGAGTGGCGCATCTCTTGGGGAGGACTATCTGTATTGGTTTGAGTTATCTCTTGAACATTGTATAAGCTATTTATGATAAGGAAGTTTTTGCTGGGTTTTCTTCCCCTAGAGGGTTTCCCAGGATAAATGTTATGTCTCTTGTGAATGTGTATTTCTCAGTGATCTTGTTCTTATTATGCTCTTATCTATTAAAATGAAAAGAAATATAATAATGTCATAAACATTAACATGGGATCGGAGCCAACCTGAAGGAAGCATATTTCGCAAGAGGAAAAACGTCACTGTTACCGTACCCAAAAATTAGGGTTTTGAAAAAGTATCTTGTTTCATCTCCCTAACCTCCTAGAAAGTTGTGCCCTCCCCCAAGGATCATTTTGGCACTTAGAGCACACCTTTTCAGTGGCTAGATCTCCCGAAAAGTGAAACCCTAGTTTCACAAAGTACCAGAAAACCAGAAAACCAGAGTACCGGAAGTACCAGAAGTACCAGAGTACCAGAAATACCAGAAAACCAGAAGCACCAGTCCAGAAATCCGCAGCTCAAGTTTGAGGGGGTAAAAGTTGGATTTTCGAAATTCCGACTACACCAGCTAACTCGCCTCAGCTCAATGCATCTATCCCCTGGATCAGATTTTCAAAACTCGAAGTTTGAAAAAATAGGGTTTCCTCATAAAACCCTAAGTTGCAGTTGCAGTTGCAGTCTCAGAACCAGTTGCAGCACCAGTTGCAGTTGTAGCCGTAGAACCAATTGCAATCACTCTTGAAGTTTTTGGTAATGATTACTGCTGCTACCAGATGGAGCCACTACCTGCAAATGTTAGCTAAGGTATGTACTCACATATGGCTAATGGTTAAACCCTAAAGAGTATTTGCAGGAGAAGGGATATTCTGTCATAGATCCAGAAGGATCTCAAGATCCAACACATTCAGAGGAATGATGCAACCCAGGTGTGATTATTCTAATATGCATCTATTTGTTATGAAATTATATTGATCAGTGTTGCATGTTGAAGTTATGATCAAATCATTAGAAGGATTAAAAGTTGATCATAGAACTTATCCTCTAACCTAACCTTTTGTCAAGATAGCATATTGTCTTAGTACAACAGACAGGTTGAAGAAAGTACTCGTCACTTGAGTGAAGGAGACCTGGAAGAAAAGAAACCACTCACTCTTGAGGACAAGGCTCCGGGTTTGATTAATCAAGATTCAAAGGTACACTTAACAAGCTAATGACTTTAGTTGAGATAGAAATCGTCATAAAGTATTATACTTGATAACATGTGAGATTACTTTGTCTGATATGACTAACACCTCCTCTAGGAGAAACCTCGTTTGTTAGTTTCAGATCGTCGTGGAAGAATTCTTGGTCACAACACTAAGAGAGTGTTGACCTCATTTCGTATTGTATTACTTACCTTTAATCTTTGCTAAATTATAATTAATAAGCTCTAAAGGAGCTACTGTGATGATTTTTCATGCTATTGCTTTATATTATCAAGAAGGATATTATTCTTGCTTGTTGTTTTGTTGACCTTTCTCTAGGTCACATGAGGAAGCTATAGTGAAGGTTGCATAAGGAAACGTGCTAAAGAAGAAATCATAAATGAAGTAATCATCAGTGGAAAAGAAGAAGGTGGGTCACTCAGAAGCTGCCATGACCCACGCTATTGAAGAATCCATGAGAACTCTAGAATATTAGCTCACATCAACTACAAGGCGCTACCATACATATGCAAAGTTGTCACAGGTTTACCAGAACAAAAAAGGTGACCATGAAGGCGTATGTGATGGATGTGCACAAGGGAAGAATTCCAAGAACCCGTTTCTGAAGAGGGATAGCAAGGCAGAAGGAGTCCTAGAACTCATTCATTCAAATGTATGTGGCCCAATGCCATCATCCTCCAATAATGGGTATGTATACTATGTATCATTCATTAATGATTATTCTCATAAAGGACCTGGATATATTTGAAGTATTCAACAAGATCAAGGAATTCAAAGCCTTGATAAGAGAACCCTTCTGTAAGGAAGATTAAGATACTTAGGTCAGATAATGGAGGAAAATATACCTCAAAAGAATTCGTGAATATCTGCAAAGATGTTGGGATCAAGATCTCCAACAAAATGGTGTAGTTGAACGGAAGAACAGAATCATGTTGGAAGTTGTGAAGATCAAGATCTTCCTATGTGCTTATTCGCAGTAGCAACAATGACAGTTGTTTATGTGTAGAACTGATTGCCCCATAGTGCACTTGGGCTCAAGACACCAGAAGAGATGTTCACCGGAAAGAAGATAGAGGTAAGCCATCTCAAAATATTTGGCTGTCCAGTGTTTATCCATATACTGAAAGAGAAAAGAAACAAGTTGGAACCCTCCGAAAAGAAGGGAATATTTGTGGGATACCATGAGGTATCCAAGGCCTTCAGAATTTACATACCTGGTCACCGCCATATTGATATCAGTAGGGATGTGACCATTGATGAAGAAGAATCACTTAAGAAATCAAGAAGATGCCACCTTGAAGAAGTATATGAAGAGGAACCTGTAAATCCTAGGATTACAGAATCAATGAGGGAGGTTCCCAGAGCTGCAGAACTAGTGAGGGAAGTCGTAACTTCCCCTGATAAGGAACTTCTAGAAGACCATGATATAGTAGAATTTCAAGAACCTCCTCAAATGACCTTCTCCCATAAAATAAATCCTTCTTGGGCAAGAGATCTTATTCAATATGGAGAGAATTATGGTGTTCCAGAAGGAACATCGAGACGGGTGAAAATACCAAAGCCATTCTCTAGTTACACATCTTTGATGTGCAATCTACTCGATGAATAACCCACATGCTTTGAAGAGGCCATCCAGAAGAAGGAATGGGCAGATGCCATGACAGAGGAATACCAATCCATAATGAAGAATGAAGTATGGGAAATAGCTCCCAGATCGAAGAATAAAGATGGGGTATCCTACAGATGGTTCTTCAAAATAAAACATGTTGTTGATGGAAGTATTAAGAAGTATAAAGCAAGATTTGTCGCTCCTGGATTTTTCCCAGAAAGAAGGCATTGACTATGAAGAGACATTCACTCCTGTGGCCAGATACACTTCGATCGGGACCATTATAGCTCTTGCAGTAGCATATGAACTGGAATTTGTACCAGATGGATGTGAAGACAGCTTTCCTGAATGGTGTTATCGAAGAGGAAGTGTATATAGAGCAACCCCAAGGATTTGAGGTTGAAGACTGGAAGTCTCATGTCTGTCGATTGAAGAAAGCCTTATATGGATTGAAGCAAGCTCTCAGAGCTTGGTATGGCCGTATAGACAATTTCTTGACGAGCTTAGGCTTTACCAAGAGTAAAGCATACTCAAATCTCTACTTCAAAATTATGGATAATAAACCAGTAATTTTACTACTATATGTGGATGAATTATTCTTAACTAGAGAAGAAAATATCATCGTTGAATGTAAACAGAGACTTTCCGTAGAATTTGAAATGAAAGAATACATTACTTCTTAGGTCTTGAGGTATGATAGAGTCCAGAAAGAATCTTCCTTAACCAAGGGAATTACACGGTCGAAATCTTAAAGAGATTCGACATGCTAGAATGCAAGTCCATGAATACACCCATGGAAGCAAAGTTGAAGTTGTTGGTCGATACTTCGTCAGATTTGATAGATGCCACTCTATACAGACAGATTATTGGATCGTT
>ML834624.1:33464-49041 GCA_009831015.1 Picea engelmannii | reverse complement strand
CGCCATGCTTTACCTCCTCACTTCACTTCTCGTCGGGTTGGCAGAATCATTTCCTACCCCTCCATTCCTCTCACTCTATACTCTCATTATCCCACACTTAGAAAATTTTTAAAATACCCACACCCCCATTCACCCCCTCACCACTCCATACTTGAAAAATTTCTAAGTCCTTTTTGACTCTCAGACTCACCTCACCCCTCCTCCTCACATTCCTCACCCCCGATAGTTCGAAATTCCACCCCCCTTATTTCTCCCCTCCCCTCACCTCACCCTATGTCATCCTAATCTCACCCACTCCATACATTTACCACTCTCCCTAAATACCCTTCCCCACCTCACACTACATCACTCCCTAAATCCTCTCCCCTCATTCCCCCCTGTCACTTCTGCTACCTACAAACTATCCCCCCTCACTTCCCCTCTTTCCTACTCTTGTTCACTCTCCCTTTAAACATCCTACCTTAAACCTTTTTAAATTATTTAAATTCCAAACCAATTAAACCCTCCCACATACACACCTGTGAAAAAATGACAAGTGGAAGCATGAGAATGGTGCCATATGGAAACTCATGAGTGGGTAACATGGCAAGTTTATGAGAGTGATACATGGCACACTCTTATGGCATGTGACATGTGGCAATATACCATTAGTGACATGTGGAAGTATACCATTGTGTTGACGGGCGAAATCGTCCGTCCGTCAACTGAGAGAGTGGAACCGGTCCAGGGTTGTCTAATAACCCAAGACGTTTGGGATGAACCACCCTGACGGGTTTAGCGGCTCCGTTAGTCGATCTAAGGTCCTAAGAAAACAAAAAAAAGAAAACTAATCTAAACTAACTAATCTAACTAAAACTAAATAAAACAAACTAAACTAACTAACAATAAATAAAACAAACTACTAAACTAATCTAATTAAAACTAACTATTAAACAAACTAACTAAAACTAATTATTGAAGCAAACTAAACTAATCTAACTATTCTATATATACAATTTACTAACTACTACTATACTAACTACTAATTAAACTATAACTTATTCACAAAATATACAATATCTACAATTTACAAATTTGAATAAAACCTAAAAAACTCATTTGCATTCTGCCCCAAGACAAAGAGGGGTAATTTTTTGTTGATTTTATATTTTTATGAACAAGAAACAAAACAAAAATTAACTAAACTAAACTACTAATAAATATACTAAACAAATAAATAACAAGCTAACCTGTAAACGCTTCAGGTTTGTCCTGTGTATGATGATCTTCTAAGATGATCGGAGGGAGGAAACCCGCATCGAATAATCCAGAAGCTTCTCGTAAACAATAGCTGCAGTGCTCTTTAAGTTTGATTACAGGACAAACAAGACATAAAAATATCAACAATCATATAATTTATAAATCTTAACAATTAGGTAAACCTGTATGCAAAGATCTATAAATAATAATTCAATTGATGAAGAATAGAAATCTGTCATTCATGAACTGAATCAAGTAATTGCTGTATTTTTAAGTAATAGAAGAAATCAGATATGGATGAAACATTAATTAATTCATATCATTCTGCAAAAGACTATGATAGCTAAAGTAGTCACTAATCAGATGCAAATTGATCAGCATAAACATGAAACAAAAGATTGATATTATGAAAAGCGAAAGCTGTAGCAGAACATCAACTTCTGTCTCTGTTTGTATTAGAAATCCATATCCTTCTTCTCCCACGAATGAGGATGATGCTTATTACAAAAATAATAAGTATTTATAAGTTTTCCACAGGGAAAAACCTCCCTGTGGAAATTATCAAAACTGTTTTACATAAATCTGGGAAGATATCCCAAAGCTGACTAAACTAGGAAACTAAAATAAAAATAAAACATCCAAATATCCTCTAGACTGTCCAGCATGTCCCATGCAATTTGAATTCACCTGAAAAGGGTCCAAAATAGACAAGTTAGAAGGATATTTTATTAATAAAATGATGAAAATCTAATTCTATAGACTAGCTACATAATCATCTGATTCTGTAGCTAGTCTAAATAAAATACAGAATCAACATTTAAAATTGATTAAAAATCTTTTAAAGATTTCAATTTAATTGACATCCAATAGCCATTTGAAAACAAGTCATTTAATTTGAGTTTGTTATATCATTCAAAAATAAACAAGATCCAAATCAATTCATACCTACAGAGATAGGCATACTCTGTTTCTTGTATTACCACATAATCAAATGAACAAAACCATAATCCAAAATTGTGAAATCATTTGATATCAATTTGGAACCGACACAATCAAAACAAATCGCATGCAATTGTTATGCTATCTTATCAGCAAGGGATACGATCAAATCTACACCAGATCGTTATCAATTCGTTATAACTGTGTTGACACAGCAAACAATTTACGCCACGAGTAGATCAATTCAAACTGGCGCGAAAATCAATTCAAATAAAATCATAGCAGGGTCGATTGATTGGTAATAAAATTCGTAATTTGTTATTGCAAATTGGGCAAACAAGATCGTTTTGACTTTGGTCAAAATCGTTCATTCGGTAATGAATTATAACTGGATTTGACAGGAATAGCGAATATTGATCAATTTGTTTTTAAGAATCAAACAAAGCAGCAATTAAAATACGAGTCCAACTCATAAAACAATCTTGCCAACTCATAATTCAGTCAAAATAGAAGTGAATTGAACAGAAAAAGTTTTAACATAGTGATTACGAATCAAAATCAAATAGAGCATTCATTCATGATACAAATCTAACTCATGAAAATGATCAAACTAACAACAATCCAATCAAACGAATCAATCGGCTGGGGTTTAGCATAGGTATCATGAATCAAATCTATTCCACGATTCAGGCGCATTTGCACAGGCTTAAATGAGAACCTTATTTTTACAAAAAAAGAGTCGTTCTTTCCAAATTGAATAGAACAGAATAGTATTCCCGATTTGGAAAAATTATATGACACAACATATCGTAACAACCAAACTCATTGAAATTGTTTACCAATCAGAGCATCCGAACCATAATGAAATCAAATCCACATGATCGTATTCTAATTTGAGCATGAAAAACTTACTGTTCAGAGTAGATACCAAACCAATTCAATTGAAAGCAAAACATCCATTTCGTTAACTCAATCAGACACACGATCAAATCAAATCAAGACGAAAACCATTCGAATCTGATAAAAATCTATCAAAGGCTAAACTGAGAATGATTAACTCATGAATCTAAAACAAAATTCCATTTAATTTTAGCAAGGCGAAATGTATACAGGATGAATGTCGTTATAACAGAGCCATTTTGAAATATAACAGAGCTATTCAAGAACCAAATTTGACCCATTATATTAATCCTGTTTATTCACAAAATTAAAATGATATCAAAATCATACCTGTGCAACGACGAGACAGCTTGATCATGCCAATTTGGAGTTGATAACGGCTATGGCTGATTCAACATTCTTGAAAAGGATGGAGCCTGTCGTCTTCTGCTTCTTATCAACTGCTTGGAGCTTGTCTCTTTGATTGGTCAATACTGCAATTTGATCTTCCAGTGATTGAATTTTCGATTGGAGTAGGGGAACATCGATGTAGTATCGTTCCAACCATGAATCACATTGGTCACAGGAAGGATGTACGGGTTTTGTTAGAGCAGGCGAGGGTTTGGAAATATGGTTGAGGGTTTCATTCGAAAATTTAATACCAGGGTAGCTAGGATTATCTTTTAGGCAGGGGGGAAGATTTGTCACGAAATCGTAAAGTGGTTCAGGGCATAAACCCTGCAAGTAAGGGTACTCATTGGCTAAGAAACGTTCAACGTCAGAATCAGAATCCTCACTAAGGATTATAGGCTTTGACTCAGCAAAGGGTTTAGGTTTGTTCCTGGCCATCCTTGAAATAAGCTGAGCGTTCTTTTTACCCTTGGCATTAGCAGTAGGGTTTGCCTTGGGATTTTTGCTCACGGGTTTTTTAATAGTTTCGATATCCTCAGTCCCAACGTCTGGTAAGTCAACCTTAGGGTCGGCTAAGGGTTTAGGAGGAGGCAGTAGGATATGGAAGGGCACAGGTGGCTCGACCTTGGCTTCAATCATCATAGGCTTGTCAACCTGGACAGGGTCTATGTCATCGAAACCATTACAAGCGATGAAAGCTCTCCAGCTATCATCGTGCAAACTCAAGTGATAAATGATGATAAGATTAATAAGCCCATGGTGGAACAGGATACTGTCAGCCTTCTACCTTTTAAACCTTTTCGACATTTTATATAGGCTACGATGAAAGTAAAAGGGCATATTCAACGAGTATCCCATAAAATTCATTAGCAAACGCAGGTGGTAGATGAACACAAGTCCGTATCGACCTTCACAGGTCACGAACTGTTTGATTACCATGAAAGTATCATTCCATCGTGGTTTAAGTGCAGAGATGGGCATACCTCTGTCACAAGAGGTGACTTTGCGCGAGAGGAACAACAATGTCCATGGTACCTCCTTGACCTTACAATTCTTGAACTAACGCTGGCCTGTAGCAGGTAACCCTATAGCAGAGCTAATGAATTGCTCATTGATTTCCAACTGTATGTCGCCCACCTTGGCTCTACAGCCATCGAAGGTCATGGAAAACTGCCGTGCCACAGCTAGATTAAAACCCTCAAATCGTTTCACGAAGGTAAGCCGTCCGTTATCCTCCAGGTCTTTGCGGGCATTATCAAACATTAACAAGGCTTGGTTTCCATTTGGCTCGATTCGCACAACTGGTGCCATGGAGCCAAGCACATGGTAAGCCGATGGTTTGGATCATAACACACACATGAGCAGAGCTACCCGAGCTAACAGAAGTGAACGGGAATAATGGATAGGCGTAAATGATAGCATGCGAAGGTGGTGGAGTTTATCTCTTCCATGCATAACAATTATGGTCAAAGTACAACTGCCGATTCATAGCTGTTCAACCCACCATTCTATAGTTCAACAGTCATATCACTTGGCCGATCAATAAAAAAAATGGTGAGTGTATAAACCAACACGTGCAATCAAGGTTATGTCAAAGTTTCAAACCATCAATCGTACAATTTAAAACCAAAGAAAGTGTTTAGCCATGCACCAATGTATTGTAACAGCTCATATAATAGTTCAACCAATGTACCAATGGGCATTCACATGATCAACAAACCAATAGTTATGAAAACATAGACATAGGCATTATATTAAAAAGATATATATGAAAGATTTAATCATAACCCCTATGTAATTCCATGGAACCAAGTAGGTCAAAATTAAAATGCAAATCCAAATACCACTGCATTACAAAATCAATGAAACTGAATTACACAATCTATCGAAGCATGAGTACCGATCAAAGGATCTGGCCAGCTGTATAATGATAAATAAAAGGTAAGCGCAATAGGCATATCGACAAAAGAGATAATGACAGTTCAGATAATGATCGAAATATGACTTCGAAAGACTAAGTTTTCACGCTTACAGTCGTGAAAACAAAATGAATGCAAATGTGCAAATGTCGCAAAAAATGAAGATGTCGTTTATTTGAAAATTGCAACGAAAAATTGATGTTTGCAAAACATAGGTGTAGGCAACTTATAGGACCATGAAAAAATGTGAATTGGCTGCCAACACATTGGAAACACATGGAAATATTTGGTTGGACACAAACATTGTGACTCATTAGTGCTGACTGGGAAGATTGGTGGTTGACTTGGCATACAAAATTATTATTTTATTCAACAATTTACTAAGGGTCGAATCATCCAAGCTCCATAATCTCCTCTCTTCTTTATTTCTTGTCAAMTATATGTTACACTTAACCTTATATGCCACTAATAATTTTTTATTCCCATGCATGTGGGATAATMTTCATGAAGACAAGTCTAAATTTCCTAAAGGAGGACGAATCAAGGGCCAACATTTGCCCATCAACTTTGATCGATGGTGGTTGAGTGTTAATCTTGCGAAGACCATAACTTGAGCTTCGGGTGTCAGAATCGTGMAAAATTTATATGGTTGGAAAGGTATTTCAATGTAGAAGATGATGGTATAGGTTTAAAATGCTGAAATTTGCTACATTTTGTYAGAATAAAATATCATCCAGATTCATTTTTAATGGGCCYGCGYGACAACTCAACTTCACGAGTTCATATCTTGAGATCTAGGCGTCRGAATTGGGAAAACATTATATCATTGGAAAGTTAAGATGATAAAGATAACATATGAAGTGATTTAAATGGCTAAAAGGTTGATTATTACTTCCATAAAATTAAAACACAGTACCCCTCTTTAAAAGGACAATTAATTGAATTTTGAAAATAAAAGTTTATTTAAAAACTTCTATTAAAAATGGAAAGGGACCCATTTAAAAGTTATGGATGTTAATGATGTGAATTAATTAATAGGAACTTAAACGAGGAATTAATTAAAGAATATGTTTCAAGGAGAAAAATGTACGTGAATTTCAAGAGAGGAAGAAACCCTAACTACTCAATTAGTTGGAAAATCTCATCTTAAAAAGAGAATAAAGGCTTCATCAAGAGTCCAAGAATCAGAATTGTTAGAGGGGCAGGGCAGAAGATCAGAGGAAGAATAAGGTACAACCATGAATACACATCCAAGCTTCTGATCAAAGAAAAGAGATCTCCATCTTCCCCACTCTTTCTATTTTTCTACACCATTTCTCATAGCTTTATGCTTGAGTCTCTGAATTGGGCACACGGATGAGTTCTTGAGTGTTCTTCTTGTAAATATATTTATTGTATGATCATGGAGTTTTTACAGCCATATACACGACTTTCAAACCTTTTGTATGGAGTATTTACATCCATATGAGGTATTTGAGATTGACCTATCAAATTCTCTTTTGATCTTTTTTTTTTTTTTAAATAAAAAAGTAGAACCTTTGTATTAGACTGTCACAAAAAACATACAACTGGCATGCATAGGCCAGCTGTCTTGCCAACAGAGGAAACCAGGACAGCTGGCCTGTCCACTGTGATGACCAAAATTAGGCGTAGAGTTTCGCCACCCTGCCCGAGGGAAACCAGGGATTTTGTTCTGTGTGTTCAGCCACATAGGAAAACTAGACTATAGCAAATTAAACTAGGAACAAGAGAGCTACAACTCTGGTGCATAGTAAATGGAAATAGCATTAAAACTATGAAAACTTAGAACCTAATCAGTTGAGATTGCCGTCATTGCCGGGGAGAACGAAGGGCTGCGCGTAGGTGGTACACTGGCGTCGAGGGGTGGCCTTGGAGTAGGCCGTGTATAGCATATCCAATCGCTGACTAACTCCCATGGTGCGGAAAGCCTGGTCATCCACAAGGCTGCGCATTTCAAAGATCAGCTTGAGGTGCTCGGGATGTAGCAGCGGCGGTGATGGTGGCGAGTTCCTTCCCGACTCCAGTCCATCTCGGTTCGGCTCTGGTCCTCTAGTTTTGCTGTTCGGTGATGTCCCTTGCTACTGTTCTCCAGTGGTGCAGTCTGATGTCTCCTCCTCCACTAAGCAGGCCACGTAAGTCTCAGTCGGAGAGATGGAAGGCTGTGGAAGGTTGCCCGAAGTGAGAACAGATGGTGAGTGCCCGAAGCGTGTCGGAGGATCCCAGTTGTCCGGGACAACAAATATCTGACTTTCCGAGAAGTCAGCAGGGAGCGTGATGGATAGGTCCTCCTCCACAAATGTTCGGGGCGGCGAGAGTGCTGTGGTGGCGGTGGCTCTGCGTTTTCTCCGAGCCACGCGAATTGCTTGGGAAAACTTCTGGTGGCATTTCCTCCGAGATTCAGCTGCGTACCAGCCCGCACCTCGTCGTGGCCGACCTCTGATTCGTGGCATGGCGAGCGCAAAGGAGGAGCTCCCAGCTCTGCAGTGTTGAGCCGACTGCTGTGAATTTACATACAAACCATGAACATAACCATAACCCTCGCGACTGTATAATACATAACCCAGCGCGGAGAAAACCATTAACGCTGAGAGCTTAGTGCTCTGGCATTCCATTCCCTGTGCACATGCGAAGAGGTCCATCAACATTCAGTGTTTATGGAGGCGGGGGTTGGTATTAACTGCCCACAGCCGGGAGGAGGGGCCTCCATTAATGGCCTTCCTAATGACGCCTCCACGTGCCCGAGCTGCTCCTCCACGTGCCCAGATTGCTCACTTGGCACCCCATCCGGGGGAATTCTCTTTTGATCTTGATAGTAATACTCTTTTAAAATTCTTTGATATGATCAAGTTATTCTCTCCTATTTCTCGTGAAGAAGACATGGATGCATTTATGTATGATTAAGAAGATTGTGTATGTGATGTTGATCACAATGAAATTATGATGTTGAATCCATCCTTCAATATTTTCAATTGTTTAAAGACTTCTTGTTGCATACAAATATCATATTAGATTATTGAAGAACCATTTTATTGAATAATTTCAAGCAATAAAGATCTAGGTTTTCCTATCATAGAATTCTCCTAATCCAAGAGATCACACACACACACACACACACACACACACACACACACACACATATATATTAGCCAAAGAGGAGTAGCACATCTCTAAAAATGCAGGAGGATTCATATCCTCGTGAGGTTGTCATTTCGGTCATGACGGATTCAAGCGTCAATAGGTACCAACACCATTGTTTCCAGAACCTTTAAGTTCTATGCAACCTGTACTTTAATTGGAGGAGATCCCATAAAATAGTACGGAATACAAAGGCTCATCAAGTTTATTATAGGATGTAAGAAAGTATGTTGGTGATGCCATAGAAAAACATGTTGATATAATTCAGGAAATTTGGGAGCTTTCCCAAAATATTTCTATCTTTTCCTCCAGAATAGAGAATTTCAAAGAATATCTATAGAAAGATTTGGAGAATGATGAAGGATTTTTCAAGGAAGCTGTAAATACATTTTTAGCTAAAGTTTCCAATTTAAATGAAGCTCAAAGAAAGGAACAAAAACTTCCTTCTCCTTATCATATGAATCAAATTAATGCTTGTTGGTTAAGAAAAAATAAAGAGTTAAGAGAAATGATAAATAAAACTGAGGCCCTAAGGAATAAAAAGAGTGATTATTTCTTAAGATTGTGGGTCTTACCAAGGAATAAGATGGTCTCGATTTATTGATGGATACCATGATCTTAACCAAAGGATATTTAATGGGACAAATTAAAGCATTAAAAGTTGCTTGGGCTAATGAATTTACTAAAACCATAGAATTTTATGAGGATGAAGTTGAAAGATGGTTGGTTTGGTATATCAACATAAATGATGAGGTGGACGACACATTGCATCAAATAGAACTAGACCTGAGGGAATTTGAAAGAAAATTATTCGATATTAAAACCAAACATGAAATCACCGTGACACCTTTGAGAGATTGCATTGAGGAATGGTTGAAAAAGGCGTTAATTGGAATTACTAAACCAAAAAATCAAGAAATAGTTAGAGCAATTATGCCACCTCAACCAAAACAAATGTCTATAAAGGAGTCAACTGCAAGAAACTAAAAGATATGTGATTTTTCCATCACAGTGAGTCGAACATAAACTCTACTCTTCAATTTTTCTTCTGTCTATTTCCACTATGATCATTTATCACTTTTCCTTTGTCTACTCAGTTTTCTGTGGGATTTAGGATGATTCTTGGTTGTCCTTCTCTTATCTTCTAGGTATTTTCTTACGTGAGCCAATACCAGTCCTCTTTGAAGGGCGAACACATTTTACTTTCTTTAAAGAAATTTACTTTGTTATTTAAAGACTCATTATTATTTTTGAGACTTTGAGAGAGCTACTTGGGATATTACATTGCTGTATTCTCAAAGACTTTGACTAGAATATTGAGTTACCAAATGTTCTATCTATCATAATATTTTTGGTGCTTTATTGAAATATAATTTAAATCTCTCTTTTATTTTGCAGTACATTTCTTGTTCTCTCTATTTGTGGTATTGTTAAATGTTCCGATGAATGTTGTGATGGGTATATCAATCATTTATATTATGTATGCATCTTATATATTCATATTGTAGATATTGTACATATGAGTTTATTTTAACACCTGGTCCCAAATCTCATGTGTTTTTTTCCTTGAATGTGAATGTAAATATTAAGTCTGGTCCTTCTCAGACTTTGTTGTGTTTCATTTTATTTTCTTGGAATCATAAGAACAAGAGGAGTACCACCTCTCTAAAAACACAGGGGGATTCATATCCTCGTGAAGTTGATCTGAAGACCATAAAGCAATATTTTAGATCAAAACTCTCCAAAATAAATGCCTCATGATCCCCACAATGTAAAACATGATCATAGTAAAACCCTTTGCATCATACCTATCCTCAAGCACCTGCAAATATGAATTCTCCTCAGGTAGAATCATCACAAGAGGCTCCTCCCTCAAATTATGGGTTCCACTCATGCCCTCATGTGTCATGATTTCTAAATATGATGTAGTCTCTGCTGTAAGTGATGAAGAGAAATCCAAACTCAACTAGTAACAAAGATCCTCAACCTCCATTTCCTTGTCTTCAACAAACTTGAAAGAAAGGTCCCTATCCATGAAAAACTGCAAGTAATCTAATTTCATATGCTCTATTTCTTCTTTGATTATGTGTGATTGAGAACTAGTGACTCCACCTGTAACTCCTTTTTTTCTCTCCTCCATTTGGGTTTTCCAAATAAGATCTTCAATGAACTTATGCACACCATATGCCCTTGTCAACATTTGTACAATTATCTCCTCTGTGACCAATAATCGGTCCTCCAAATCATGCAATGATAAATGTCTTTTTTCAATTTCATCAAGATGGTGTGGGTTGTCACAAAAGGGGTTTTATGATTTACTTTCATCTGAAAGAATGCTATCCCCATAAACACCAACTGAATCACTAGATGATACCATGCAATGATGGGACTCATGTGGACTATCATACTCACAAAGAAATTATGATTTGTTTTCATCCACCAAATCAACCTCTTCTTTTTCATCCTCCATGCATGGCTCCTGAGAAGAAATATCAATATCCCATGGAAACTTATTAAGTGCCCAAAATTTTTCATATTCTAGTACAATCATGCATGCATCATGATAAATGTCATAAATAGGATAAGACATGGAATCCACATCAAAACCAATTGGCTTACTAGATGATACCATGCAATCTCCAAAATATGGGATAACATCATGGTCAAGAATCACTTCATCAAGGAAATTCTTCTCTACACAAGGGATATCAAACATGCTCCCTAAGTTAACATCAAAGAGACTTGTATCTCCCATACCATAAGAAACATTTGCTTCTTCTTCATCCCAAATCACGATGGAATTCTGCTGGAATTAAATTGTATCAGTGCTATATTCTTCTTTGTCTTCCCAAATATATTTTGTGGTATTAGGTTCTAAGGCCTCATGAGCATCCATGTGCTCATTTGCAGGAGAATAAACACATGAAGGGTCAAAATTTTCCTCATTTTTAGAAGCATTAGAATCTTCAGAAAATAATACCTTTTTCTTTGGCACCTTCACCTTCTTTTCCATTGATACTTGGGGTTCATACCACTCAGGATGTTTTATGGTGAAAAAATATATGAATGACATGGATGCATGAAATCACACACTAATCTTCTGATACTCCATCAAACAATATGAAAACTCCTTATCCTATCCTTTATGTCCAGTTTTCTTCCCCTTTGAACCACTAGCTCCATTATTCCTTGCATTGGTCATCATCCTTGATTCCCTTAACCATTGGTAAAATTTAAGTGCTAGTCACTTAATGATGAAATGTGAAATATTTCCTCACTATTTTCCCCTCAGGATGATAAGATCTTGAAATATTATACCACTATAATAACCCTGACTATTTATTTTTCAATTTAAGCTCAATTTTGTGTGTGGAAATTTTAACAAACAGTTTGAGTGCAAACAACTTCTATCAATAGATTAGTAATTCTGAATTTGTTTGCTGACAACATATAGTAGTAATACAAAAGGTACAACCAGAACTTGCTGCATTGATATTATATAGCCGTGGTAGTATGGATTGACACTAACATAAAACACTATAACAACAAGCAAATTGAGATAAATCTTGACCTATATATTAAATAAGTAGTTGTCTGTAGATAGATAAAAGATAGAACAATAATAAAGTGAAATGATAGGCCTATAGGAGTAGTATCTATGCAAAAATCAAGACAACAATCCATTGAAAATGAAATCGGCCCAATCTGGAAGGCCTAAATTCAATAGATGTCAATCCCCATTGAAATATGACACTCCCCCACTCAAGGAACATGACCCAAAAAAGATATTGTTCGCCCAACATATGAGAATTATCTCTAGTAAGTGTAAATCAATCCAACATGAATAAAATCAGTTCCAACATGAAAACAATTGGTCCTAGCCAGTATAAACTCACCCAAAAAGTAAATGGTGGCTCCAACTTGTATAAAATCAGCCCCAACAAGTGTAAATGACCTCCCTATAGCAAGAAATCGACCCCCCTATACAGAAATTCACCTCCACAATAAAATATCACTGCCCAAAAAGAGGAACGCAACCCACAACAGAGGGAACTCACCCAATAATGAATAAAATCGACCCACAACAAAGGGATCTCGCCCAACAGTGAATAAACTCGACTCCAACTCTAGAAAATGCAACCACAACACCAAATACACAGTCAATGAACCCTATTCACCCTATTCAAGTAAAATCAACCCCTATGGATGGAAACTCAACTGCCAAAGATGAAATACTCAGCCACACTGAAGCACAATGAAGAAATTTGTATGATCTCTCCTCTTCAATTTGCTAGGGTGGATAGTTTCACCATCGAACCCAATCCCAAATTCCTCTAGGGTTTTTCATCCCAAGAGCCAAATCCACAAGATCCCTCTCAATTTCGTTTTTATAAATTAACAATTTCATAATGAGAGAGGGTGCCTTTGTTCTCCTTTTATTTCCTCGTTGACCCTTTTCATATCCTTTTACTCTTTTAATAAAGTAAAGTAACTTTATAAACTCAAGTAACCTAAAACACCCTTTTAATTAATTACTCAATGTCACTTTTAAAAAAAAGTTACTTTTTTATGCAAGGTTGATCTTCATATCGAATGAAAAATAACACAACTTCAATCACACACAACAATAATATATACGTGGTTCGCCCTCTCCCTAGGGCTACATCTACGGAACTTCATTTCTTGATATATTATGTGAAAACATACAAATCTGCGCACTTAGCTTGCATATCTCTCTCTCTTTCTCTCTTCTCCCCTCCATGCACACCCAACTGCAGGGTTCATCTTCGCACCCAACTTAATATATTACAATAAAGGATCTCTAGCACAACCTGCTTCTCTCCCTCTCTCCACAATACACTCAACAACTATTAACCACAATAGCATGAACCAACTATTGACCAACTTCAAATGAACCCTCCCAGGTCTTCTAGACCTTTATTTATACATTACATGATAGATGTCTAGGTGTCAAAACCCTAGATCCAAAACCCTAGGTTTCTAAAACCCTAGGTCAACTTCACCCATGTTTTTAGGGCTTCGCCAACCTATATTTTCTTCTTTCCTATGAGGTGCTCCAAAGCACTTGTTGATGTTTTTTTTTGCTTGCTGAGTTTTCCATGATCCATATTCTTTGCTGATATGTCTTCCTTTATCTTCTCATTCAATGACTCATTTTCCCTTACTTCGCTCCTTCTTTTCTGCATCTTTGACCACTTCGACCCATTCTTAGTCAATGTGCCTTCCGCGCAGTTCGTACTTCATCTTTTCTCTTCCTTTTTCTTTGATTTCTTCCTTAATCCACAACCAAGGGCCAATAGGACCCCAACACTCACCTGTGACTCGTCTCGAGTCACTGCAAGACCATACCCTCTGTTTTACTTTGATTTCAGGTTGCATGGAGCAACCTATGATTTCTTCTCTATCCCTCCCTACTGTGTGCAGACTGTCTTTTGTGTGTTTGGTACCTTGTTTCAACTGCACCTGGTACCTAGACCCTTATTCTTATGATTTTACTGAGAGCTATGAGGCAGCTGGTTTCCATAGTACAATTTCAATCCACTGCCATTTACCAAACCTTCTTTCCATTATCCATTCATGGTCTTTAACTATGCAACTCCTCCTTCTGTGATGTAGGCAACCTCAAATGGTCCTAGCCAACATATCCTAAACTTCCCTGGATGCTTCATGAACTTGCTGTCATATATCAATACCATATATCCTTCCTTGAATGCTTTCTTCTTTATATGCCTGTCATGGTAGGCCTTTTCTCGTTCCTTTTGTACCTTCTGTTGGAATCCTGCAATAAACATGTCTTCTTCCAGTTCTACCAACTATGCAAGCCTGTCTTGAACAACACCTGTGTCGTCCATACCTGTAAATGTTGAAATTATTAAGCTAGGAACCAAGTATTCTATAGGTACCACTGCTTCCAGGACACAAACTAACTTAACGAGAGTCTACATTGTCAGATTCTTGCAGGTGGTTCTATAAGCCCATAATATTGCTGGTACTCTCAAATCCCAATCATCCCTATTTACACTGCAAATCTTCATCAACGATGTCTCCATGATCTTATTGAAATCTTTGACTATACCATTCGCTTGTGGGTGATAGGGTGTGCTCTTCTAATGGTGGACTGCAAATTCCTGAGTCAAGGCTTTAATAATCATATTAATAAAATGAGTACCTTGATCGCTCATAAGGGTCTTTGGGCTTCCAAACCTTGTTATGATACCCTCAAATATGAACTGTGCAGCTATAATTGCACTACAATCCCTAACTTCTCTTGCTTATGCCCATCTGGTCAAATACTCTGTCACAGTGATGATGTATCGATCTCCTGTGCGCTTTCCTGGTGGGTTGATAGGTCCCACAAAATCAATAGCCCATTTCTCAAATTCCTGTAAGGTTAGTTGAGGTGCTAAAGGCATCTCATCTCTTCTGGAGGGTTTCCCCATTCTTTGGCATACATCGTAGGCTTTGTAGTATTCCTTAGCATCTTTTTGTAAAGTGGGCCACCAGAGGCCAGATCTAAGAACCTTCTGCGCTATTGATTTTCTTGCATAATGTCCTCCTGCGATGCCTTCATGTGCTTCTTCCAGAATCAGTGGTCTTTTTGCCTCCATAACGCATATCCTCAATATCTCATTGGGTCCCATCTTATATATCTATCCATCTATAAGTGAAAAATCTGCAACTCGAACTACCAGTTGTTTCTTCTGAATGACTGTATATTCGCGAGGTGCCATTCCCGTGGCCATGAACTGAACTATCTCGATGAAGTGATCATCAACTTTTCTGATGGCTAGAAACTATGAATTTGGTAGTGTATCCTCCAAACTGGTAGGTTCTTCTCCATGTTCTACCCTAGACAAGTGGCCAGGTCCCTTGTTCATTCTCCCTGGCTTGACCACAATCTCAAAATCATATTCCTGGAATAGAAGTAGCCACCTGCATATTCTTCCCCCCAACATTGGCTTGTTGACTAAGTATTTCAATGCATAGTGATCAATGAACATCTTAAAATGTCC
>ML834624.1:10110-33143 GCA_009831015.1 Picea engelmannii | reverse complement strand
CTTTGACCACCACCCTGTAAAAGATGGCTGGTGCATTCTTCAATCCGAAGGGCATCACTGTGTACTAGAAAGAACCCTATTCTATTGCAAATGTGGTCTTATGTCGATCTTCCTTAGCAATCCTGATCTAGTGATAACCTGAAAATACATCTGTGAAGGAGTAAACTTCCTATCCTCCCACATTATCTAGCACTTCGTTAGTAAACAGTGTAGGGAATGGATCATGTAGGCATGCATCATTAAACTTCCTTATATCTACGTAGATCCTTATTTCACATGTCTTCTTATCTTGGACCACCATAGGGCTAATCCACTCTGATTCTTTAACAGGTTCTATGATTCCTGCTTCCAACATTCTATCTAACTCAATCTTGAATTTATGCTTATATTTGGGATTCTGTCTGTAGGGTCTCTTCTTGACTGGCCTTGCATCTGGTTTCAAGGCGATCTTCATTTCTCCCATGGGCCCTTTAATTCCCTTCATGTCAGTGAACTTGGTTGGAAACAAGTCCTGATATTCATGCAGTAATTCTTTGATCTTATCAATGGTGGCATCATCCCAATAATCTCCAACGTTTGTGATCTTAGGTGCTTAGTCTGTACCAATATTAACTTTCTTTATTTTAATTGAATGTCTAATGAAAGGTAGTTCGACTATGGGTCCTTCTATGTCTCTCTGTCCTTCAGTTTCACGATTTTCACATTCTAGGATCATCGTCTTCATCAACATTGATATTGTAATAACCTTGCAATTTCTGAAGAGGTGTAGTCCATTCATCTTCTTCTTGCTCCAAAGCGAGGTTAGGTGCCTCCTCAAATACTTTCTATCTTGCAACTTGTAAATCTTGATCTACTGTGGGGTACTGACTCTCAAATAAAAATGTAGCTATAAACTTCTGAGTCATACTGTACCAATCTGAAGTGGTGAGGTGCGGTTCTTCTTGAAGATACCAATTAATAGGCATTGTGTCCAAGGTGTTAATGAATTTATGCACCCAATGTTCTTGAGGAATTTTTCTCTAGGCCTCCTCACAACTTCGCACATGGTCCTTCAGACAACTCTGACCTATGTATCTAACTTCGCACCCTTTGACTTGGTCTGAAAAGTTCACTGTCATCAAAGTGCAACATTGCACCCACTCTATGATGTTCTTCTTATGTGTTCCCCACCATCTCACTAGCGTTTCTTTCAAGGATTCATCCAGTGCCAACAGTCTCTGTTGTACTGGTACAATTTCTTCAAATTCCAATACGAAAGTTTCCAAATGATTTAAAACATCAAATGTGGGAAGATTACTTACTTCTATGCCAATCCAACGAACTTCCTTGGTCAATATAGCACACCTCTGTGTAAAAACTTCATACATTTTGTTCTGCCAGTTCTCCAGTTCTTCTTCCGAGTCTGATGAGCATGCGCTGTCACTTCACCAACTTAAATTTCCATCTACTATAGGATTAATGTAATCCTGATGTCTTGCTGTCAATTTATATATATTCTCTAGTTCGTATGCACAATCTTCTTCTCTGATGGGTTCTGTATATCTGCGACCTTCGTCAGGATCAAGAGGTGCAATGACCCTAATGCCATCACCTTCACATGTCATTCTTATTTTCTTTAAGTCGACAACAATGGAATTATTGAAATCCCAATCAATTCCTAATAACGCAGGATAAGGGCAGTTATCGTCAACTATCTCAATTACTTCGAAGTCTGCAAATGTCCTTACCCTGTCGAAGTCCACAGGGACATGCTCTAGTATTCCAAAGGGGCTTACTGCCTATTGGTTAGCCACCCTAATCCTGATAGGAGAGTAAATCAAATTAGGTTTTCCCATCAGTTCCCAGGTTTTCTTCATCATAATATTGACTTTTGATCCCAAGTCGAGGACCACATAATCTATGTCATAATATCCAATCTGAGCATTAAGATTTAGTTCTTTGTTTGTCCTTCTCTTCTTAGATACTTGATGTACTACTTTATTAATAAGGGAATCTATCTTTCCTATCTCATGTTGTCTAATTAAATTTTGTAGTTCTTGCATATATATTTCATCCTTGATCAAATTAATGCAAGTACATAAGAATTCCATAAGCTTTCTTACCTATTTTCCTTCTCTGGCCAAGACAGACTGATCAAATTCCAAAGGAATTCTACATTCTCTCGCTTCTGGATGTGTCTTTGATGAAGAAGCCTAATCTCTTCCAAATTCTCTTCTCACCTCTTCAAATGTCTACTTTTCTTTCCTTGGGTCAAACAATTGTGTCTTATCTGCAAATCTTCTCACCCTTGATCCCTCTGTAGTCTTTTCTAGTGTCACTTTTTCTTCTCCTGTAACAACACCTCCTCTAGTGATAACAACGACTCTGGGATCCTCTCTGTGAGGTTATACTAATATTAGTTGTACTTACTGGTTTCCTCCTCTTCTCTCATGAAGTTTGGCTAACAGTATCGAACAATATTCAATAATGTGTTCAAATGAGTTGCAGTAGATACAAGTGGTACAAGGGTTCTGACAGTCCCTTGCCAAGTGTCTTAGCTATGCGTAGTTATAACAAATGATCTGACCTTGACCTCGACTCATGCCTCCTCCTCATCCTCTTCCTCTAAATCCACCACGAGGGTTGGAGTTTCCTCTTCCTGGGGAATTAAACTACACAATATTTCCTTCATGCTGCATCTCTCCTTGAATTCTATATGCATCTCTTGAACTTTCATGCAAGAGGTCATAAGCCCTACAATCCTTCTCATCATGCCCCACATATTTACATAATGTGCAGTAAATCTTAGTAGGTGTTTGGACATATTTTTGCATGTAATATCATTCACCAGGGCGATGTCTATTTCTACATAGCTCGCACCAGGGTAGAGTAACCTGCTTCAAAGGGATCAGAGCTCCAGAGGCTAAGTACTCATTAAATAGGGGACAATGCTCCTTGTCATGACCCTCTCACTTGCATCTGATATACCAGATGTCTTCTCTTTTATATTTTCCCTTGTCTTTCTTCATATCTTCGACCTGCAAAGATAAGCTAGTTAGCTGACTCAAAATTTGGCTCATACCTGAGATGGATTCTACCATAGGGGCTGATTCTAGTTTCATGGCGATCTCCAGTGCCTCATCCTATGAAGCAACCTTCTTTTGCATCAGAGGAACTCTGATGTGTGGTAAGAGGGCAGCAATGAACCATTCCTTGTTCTACTCATCTGGGATCTGAAAACTCAAGCTACCTATCAAGGTTTTAAACCTCTGATCAAAAGCCCAAACAGGTTCAACTACTCTTTGCTTGATTTCTTTTAGTTCTGTAATGCACTGCGACTTCAACTTGGGTTTCTTGAATTCTGCACTCAACGTAGTCTTGATATCGTTTAGAAGTTTAGGCTATATAGTTCCTTTAACAAACTTCATGTACCAGCTCAATGCATGGTCTCTCAAGGTAGTACTAAACTGATCTCTCTTAACAACTTTGTGATTGACTTGCTTAATACTCCATACAACTTTGCATAAGAACCAATGCTGATCAGGATCTTCAGATCCATCTCCTATAAATATAGGTAGCCTCATTTCATCTACCATAGATATTCCTAGTCTTCTTGAATGAGTATGTAATAAATTGCTGGTAATAGTTCTCTGAGTGCTCTGGTAATTCTGATTACTTTGGTTACTTAACACTGCTAAAACAACATGAGGAGTAATAGTACTTACTTCGAAAGTTGGTACAGTTCATGAAGTTCCTGATTCTTCTCAGCGTGGTTCTTTAGTACTTTCTTCCTCTACCCCAACAAACTCTGAATGTTCCTGGTTCAATAACTCTTCTTCTTCCCCACTGTAGAACTCGTCATCCTGTGCCAGTGGTTCGTGGCTCAGCTCAAACAGGTTCACCATAGGAACCTCTCTGAAGATTCTCCCACTGCGTGTATGTCCCACCTCTGTGTCGTTGTCGCTGTCTGAGTTCTTGAACATTATATTTTCAATCCGACCGATTACTGCATCTTCAAGATATTCTTCTCATGCAATAACATCTTGATCCTCAACTTCAAAAAGTGTTAAAATTTTCCTCTAGGTCCTTTGAAGAAATATCTCTCTGCTTGGCTATATGACTCTACTATGTCAATATAAAACTCGGTAACGTACCCTCCAATAGTGTTATCAAACCAGTGATTTATTGCTCTTGACATGGAGTTATAAACTCTATTTACCTTCTTGATCAATGCTGACGTCCAAACCACATGTGGTCTAGATCTGATTTCAAACTGGGTATCTGCTAATTTGGCTAACCACTCGTATATCTCCTTATGAATTCCTCCAAATAAAATCTCATGTATATCAACAAATATATACCTTCCCAACCAATCTTCTATACTAATATTATGTTTCTTTTTTGAGCTTCAACGAAGTCCTTTTCTTGTTCTTCTATCCACTTCTGAATACCCGTCTTCGATGGAAACCACCTCGACATTCCCTCAAGAAGATCCCGATCCCGAAAATAGAACCATTTGCTGTAGAGGGGAAGACACAGGGTTCAAATCTAACAACGCAACAACAAACCCTAACTACTGGTCCTTTCGGAAACACCTGTGGAGAAGATGCAGTCTCACCCAAGGTAGAAATAGGGGGTTGCAAGACACAGGTGTCTACAACCAGGGGAAATACAAAGTGAGTCCAAAACAAAAACACACAAACATCTAGTTATTCTTTTCCAATATGAAGCCTACTTCGCACAATTATATCTCAGATCTAACACAATAATGCAATAATAGTATATCAAATGAAAAAGAACACAACATCAATCACATAGGACAACAAGATATACGTGGTTCACCCTCTCCCTAGGGTTACGTCCACAGAACTACGTTTCTTGATATATTATGTGAAAACATACAGTTCTATCTATGCACTTAGCTTGCAAATCTCTCTCTCTTTCTCTCTTCTCCCCTCCCTGCACACCCAACTGCAGGGTTGATCTTTGCACCCAGCTGAAGATCTTACAATACATTCTCTCTACCACAACCTTCTTCTCTCCCTCTCTCCACAATACACTCAACAACTGTTAACCACAATAGCATGAACCAACTATTGAACAACAATGAACGAACCCTCCTAGGTATTCTAGACCTTTATTTATACCTTACATGATAGATGTCTAGGTGTCAAAACCCTATATCCAAAACCCTAGGTCAAATTGACTCGCGTTTTTAGGGATTTGCTAGCTTGTCTTTCCTCATTTCCCATGAGGTGCTCCAAAGCACTTGTTGATGTCTTTTTCTACTTGCTGAGTTGTCCACGATCCATATTCTTTGATGATATATCTTCCTCGATCTTCTCATTCAACGACTCATTTTCCCTTACTTTTCTCCTTTTCTGCTTCTTTGACCACTTCGACCCATTCTCAGTCAATGTGCCTTCTGCACAGTTCGTTCTTCATCTTTTCTCTTCCTTTTTCTTCGATTTCTTCATTAATCCACAACCAAGGGCCAATAATAATCACACTTTTTCAATGAACAAGTAATTTTGTAGTTTTAGGGAAGTTTAAAACGTGTGGCCGTTCGCCACAAAATTGTTAGGGGAGATGCATCAAGGTAAGATGATTTTTTTTTTTTTTTTTTTTAATTTCAAGTCAAAATGCTTCACGATTTTCTAGAAATGAGCCACCATCACCTACATCCATTTTGGGTTTTTATCGAGAACCATGAACTGGGTTTTTTACAAATTATTTGTGCATAAGAATTATAACGTTATTAACATGCTGACAAAAAATAAGCCTAACCCAGTTCACCATTTGGGAGATAAGGAAAAATTACCAGTTCACTGTGAAATTTACTGAAAACACATATTTTGCAACAAATTTCCTAGTTTGTTGTGAAATGGTACAGTCAACACAGATCAAGGTTACTCGAATGCAAGCTGGATCGAGCATGCTAAATCACCATGAATAATTGAAGAATTATTTATTTTTCCATCAGATAGTGTAATTTTTTGAGATTTGTATGTATAAATTAGTCAAGAAACAAAACCCTAAAATATAGGAGTCTGGTGTAATTAGTTATTAATCTATTGTAACTCATAAAATTAGAAACCCTAAATATTTCAACACTCTTGAGATAGAATGTAATGTAATCCTATATATGATGAAAGAAAAGAGGGTGATGAGGGGGGAGAGTAGAGTGAAAGAAGACTATTATGCTCTATGTATTGTAGTTGGATGATATTAATTAAATTTTTCAAGGTCAGAGCTACATGATTTTTGATCCAAATATTCCCGTGATAACAATTTTCAGTCTATGATTTCTCCATGTGATTGTGTTTCCTTTCTTAGTATTTTCATTTGGATGTGTTATATTCTAAATATTTGAATAAGATTAAATGTTTCAGAATTCATGGTTTCATGCTTTACTACATACATTCAAATATTTCCACCTTTTCCTTCTAAAGATGCATTAGGATTCATATTTGATTCCCTATTGTAGTGGACTATTATATCCTTCTCAACCTACACCTACAAATATTATGTAAGTATATGAGTTATGCTATCTACCTTGCCTTTTTCAATCATTGATCATACAACCAACATCTTGGTAGTTTTGATTAGTTTTCATCTAGTTTAGAATCTATTAGCTCCCAAAAAGTACTAGCCATTTTTAGTCTTTTGAGTCTTCATTTCTTTGAGTCATTCAACAAATTAGGTTTTATTGAGTTGTAGTCATTAAAAATCTTGGTCTTGTCAAATAAAAATATAGGTGACTAAGTGGTCATATTTGGTGGTTGTCCTAAGTATTAGTCAAGTCAGTCATGTTTTAAAAGGTCAATCGCAAGTTATAGAGGTCACTTATGTTCCATTATGACCCATCATTACACTTCAAAATCCAAATTGGAGTGTATTTTGTAATAAATCAACATCATGACAAGTTGTCAGTGCAAAGCACTGATTTTACACTATGTGCGCTGACAACTCATGAGGATGCCCTATTTTGTGATTTGAGGTTTTTTCAAGTGGAAGAAGTACATCAAGAATATTCCTATAGGCTCTTAAGTTACCATCAAGCTTTGAAATTCTCTTCTAAAGCTGTAGTTTTCCATCAAAGAAGAATTACTAAAGTTTGCTTGGAAATAGAGAAAGTTTTGTCCTTTAGGGTTTTGCTCTTATTTTATTTGTGCAAAAGCATTTGAAGAAGGTACTCAATTATCCAATGAATCCAAATAAGGATTGTTATACTATATGGCAGATTTTCAAGATAGCCCTCAAAAGTGTAGATCATTTGTAGAGAAGCATGGCACAACAAAAGGAATATATTAGGGTCCTTGTATGCAACAACACGAAAGGCATGCATTCTGTTTAGGTACTCTAATGGTGAATGATTTGGCATAGTTCAGAGGAGATACTTATGATAGAAGCATGGAGGAATTTTTCTATTAGAGAAGTTGAAGACCATAAACCTTAGCAAGCACTGAAGTACAACAAAAATGTATATCACAAAAATGATTTGTTTTAGGGTTTGTGTTGATGGATTGGCCAAAGGGAGATTATGTATACAAACTCAGAATTTTTGTAAGTTTTCTTCAGAGTATAGGGTATTCACTTTTCAAGCAGAAACTCCAAAGGCATTGAGCACTTGTCTATAACATTGGAAATATGACATTTTGATATCAAACTTTAGTTTTGCAAAATGAAGTACGAGGAAGCCTAAATGATAAAAATTGAGGTTCTCAGACCTACATAGGTTATCATATGAATTATCAAGTCTAAATAGACCACTTCTAGCCCTCAGTTCATCTTCAAAGTCATTTCTTCATGCACAAAGGTCAAAACATCCATCCACAACCAGTTTGTAGCGCAAAGCAATTTTTTCCTGTGTATTGCACTACAAACTCTCCGTACTTCACTAATTTTGGTCAACAAGTCTAAGTTCGACTTGGATGGAGTGTTTTTATGGGTATATGATGACTATTCCTTAAATATATCATTAAATATAATCCACGGGTACAGGTTTCACTTCATTTCATCAATGGAAACATTCTAGGGATCAAATCCTAGATTGTAGGAATATGACTAGATTTTGAAAATATGTGTTTTCCTGTTTTATTCATATTTTTTGGAGATAGATTCTGATGATTTGGAAATGTATTTTTGGAAAGTGAGAGAGGTTTTTCACAAGACCAAGCTCTTTTTCAGAAACCTCTCTCAGTTTTCCAACAACTGTTAGGATTTGGGAGATATGGGTGAATCTTTGAGAGGAATATTTCCAAAAATTGTATACTCTGTTTTTGCTAGCCACCTCACAAATTCAGATTTGAGTTGGATCTCTTCAACCAACTAAAGATAGTTGAAGAGGTTATGAGATGAATATATTTTGGATCTGTATGAGCATGTAATATCTATATAAATATGATCAAAGGGCGGATCTAGGGTGTTGGAACTTAGAGACTTTGAGAGACTCTTTTATTGTAAAGACTTTTGTGATATATACTGGAATTATAAGCTTATTTCACTATTATTGTTCATAAATATCTTCATTCATCTATTATTTTACTTATGATTGAATTTCCTGTTCATTTATTTGTTTACTCAATGAATGATGATTGTCATCTTGTCTTTGCATTAGTAAACTATAATTATAAGTATTCTTCCTTTTTATAATCAACCTTTCATCTATGTTTTTAATATACATGATCTTGCTGGTATAGTGAGTGTTATCCATCCATATGAGTTTAAAAACCATATGAGAAATACCTTTTTAGAGCCTTATCTTGTCCGGATATGTTCAAGTGTCTTGAGTGAGGGAGTTATTGAATGAGTTGTTCATTTTCTGATCCATTTTATACATTTTATTGAACATTTGATTAAGTTACCAAGCTTACTCAACTTACAAACTTGAGTGACTCTTGGAGTGATAAAAAAATCCATGCACAATGGATACTTTCTCCTAGCTCTTCCACCACAATCATCTTAAAACCTCACTCAACTGAAGATATAACCTTTGTGATTATTAAATAACCAATCTTTTCTGTGGATGATTTATAAAAGAGAGACCTCTCTGGGTTGGAAGGGATAACTTCTAATCTGCAAGTTGGTTTGTGGTTACCTCTGGATTTTCCTTCCACAACCAAGGGAAATTATAAAGTGATAACACTCTTGAAGAGATCATTTGGAAGGGGACATTACATAATGCATAGTAATTTCCTTGCTTGGTGGAGGGGAGACCTGACATGTAGTCCATCGATATGGATTCCCAGGGACCATTGAGAGTAGGCTGCGGGGTGTAAAATCCTTGTTTTTTAAGGGCTGGCTTGAAAATGGAACATGTAGTGTAGGATCTGATATACTTACTAACATATTTTCTAAGCTTCAACTAATAGAAATACTTTTGTAATACTCCCATTGTCTTCTCCATGCCAAAATGTCTTTCCACATAACTATAGTGGGATTTGCAAATAAGCTTCACAAACTCGCTTGAAGGAACACATAGATGACCCAGATGACATAATACATAGTTTATCCTGAAGATGGACGTCAACAATGGTCAATCCTTTTCCCAACATATGGTAGTTCGTAGTGAAGTCAGGATCATTTTCATAGAGTTGGGACCACCTGTAGGTCTCATGCCTGAAAGAGTTGAGCACCGTAGTTAGCGTTGCACTGGAGGTCGACTGAGGAAGTGTATGACATGATTGGTTCTCCCTTTCTTATACTTAATGTTGAGGTGAAATTGCTGCAAGTATGTTGAGCAATTTTGATGGCATCCATTCTGCAATTTTCCTTTTGTTTGCATGAACTACAAAGGCTTTTGATCCATATGGATGCCTCTCTCCTTCCTAGAATTTAATGCTTCCAATAGTGGAAGGATTGTACGATGGAATGCATTTCTTTGTCATAGGTGGGGTACTTACAAATGAAATTTGAGAGTGTCTCACTATGATAGGTCATTGAATGAACATTCCGAGTGATAAAAACACCAACAACATAATCAAAAGCATCTGTCTCAATCTCAAATGGTTGTTGTAGATTAGGTAAGGAGTGGACCAGGGATGAGCATAAGTGCTGTTTCAAATCATCAAAGGATTTATTCTATGGTATTCCCCACACAAAATTGGATTTTAAACCACCCTTTGTCACTTGGTTGAGAGCCCATGCGATACAAGAGAACTATGATACGAATATGAGATAGAAGTTGGCAAGGCCTAAGAAGATTCGAAGCTTGGTAAGTGTTTTTGGGGCTGTCTAGTCACAAATGAATCATATATTGGCTGGATTGACATGCACACTATGCTCATCTACAATTTATACAAGGTATTAGACCCTGTTCATGCCGAAGGATCATTTCTCTAAGTTAGCATATAACTTGTGTTGCCGCAGAGTGTGGAGGGCCTACTAAATGTGCTACAAGTGTTCTGCCCAAATCTTGCTAAAGACGAGGATGTAATCCACATATACAACCACAAAGGAATTGGTGAAGGGATATAATATGTCGTCCATCAACCTCATGAAAATGTTTGGGGTATTATTCAATCCAAAGGGCATGACCAACCACTTGAAAAGACCTTTATACTTGAAATAAGTCTTCCATACATCAATATATTCTATGGGGACCTGGTGGTGGATGAAATTCAAATTAATATTACTAAAGTACTTGGCACCCTTGAGATGGTCAATAAGGTCATCAATTATGGGAATTGGGTACTAATTCCTAACTATGATTTTGTTCATATCTTTGTAATCAATACAAAGTCATTAAGTCCCATATTTCTTCTGTACAAGCATGATTAAGCTTCCATAGGGTGAGGAGATTGGTTGAATGTGCCCTTTTTGGAGGAGCTCTTGAATATGACGCTTGACTTCCTCATTTTCCAAGTGAGAGCGCTGATGCACTAGCCCATTAGGAAAATGTGTTCTATGGGTCATCTCAATTGAATGCTTGACCTGACAATGTAGAGGCACCCCGGTAGGTGAGGTGAATATGTCCTAGTATTCTTCCATGACTTTGTCCACTTGCTTATGTTTCATAGAGGAGCCCTGTATGGAGGCCATGCATGTGGCTGTGATCTTCCTCTTACTTCGAGAGAGGATCATGAAGAGGAAAAAATTACCAGTCTAGGAGATGACCTTCCTACACTGCTTAGATGAGACTAAATAAATTGAAGTAGGTGGAGCTACCTTTGGTATCTTGTACAATTGTCTTCCCACAACAACAATGACACTACGAGGTATAGAATGATATACAACATGATGTTTCCACATATATGGATGACCTAAAAGAACATCACAAACTTAAAGTGGGGAAACATCACACAATACCTCATCCTTAAAGGGMTTGATGACATAGGGCATGAGACACTATTGGTTGATGCAAAGATCTCGTCCTTGGATGAAACACCTGATGTTTTAYGAATGTGGATGTGGTGTTGTCAAAAAATTCAACCACTTGACGAACTTTGCTGAGATGAGGTTCTTTTGGCTTCTRCTATCAATAATGAAATTTAGTAGAGAACCCTTCACTTAGATATTAGAATGTAAGAGGAACTCACCTTCCACTGAATCTTCTAGTTTTTTTGGTTGGATCTTGGTTGTAGTGACCATGGCACTSSRTTCTGCATCAATGATCCATTTCCCCTTATCTAGCTCCGAATCAGATTTGAAGCCTGGATTTGACTTTGAGGCTTTCAAATTGGCCACCACTGATTGCTTCGAGAGACATTCATTGTTAGAATACTGAGGGGGGGGGGGAGATAATTATGAGCACTTTTTACCATTTTCAGTCACAATATGTAAACTTCAACTTTATCAAAAGTATATCATTTATGATTTCATCAATATATCATGAGCATATAACCATAAGCATTACAATTCAATAATATCAAATCAGATACACATTGCACTAGAATTTACATGGAAACCCAAATGGGATAAAGCCATATAATTCTTTCTTATATATATCAAGAATACATTCATAGGAAGCACAAAATTATAAATTCTCCAGCACCAACTGGAAGGAGGCACCAACCCCTTGATTTACAACCACCAACCTGAAGGAAGCTACAACTCCCTGAATTCTCTAGCTGTAACTGGAAGGAGGCTACGACCCCCTAATTTACAGGAGCCAACCTAAAGGAAGCTCCAACTCCCTATATTCTTTGACACCAACTGGAAGGAGGCTACGACCCCTGATTTAAAAGAACCAACCTGAAGGAAGCTACAACTCTCTGAATTATCCTGCACCAACTGGAAAGAGGATAAAACTCCATTTCCTTGCCCCGTCTTTTCGCCCTAAAATATAAGTATAGACTCAAAATGTCACTACCAATGATCAACCTATAAATACCACTCTCACGAATACGAAAACCTGTCACTGTCACATCAACCTATAACTACGACTTTCACACTAACTAATTACTGTCACTCTGTCATATCAACTTGTTCTTGATGATCAACTAATCATCCAACCTGTCACTGTCCCTGTCACCATCACTGTCACTGTCTCTATTACTGATATACCATCAACAACCAACTAAAAACATATCCACTCACATAGATACCAAAACCATCACCAAACCATGTACATCAACAATTCATATCAACCATCAACCATGTAAATCGACGATGTACCACAACCTATACCATACCATGTACATCAACCATGTAAATTACCATGTACATCAACCATGTATATAAACCTGTACCATACCATTTACATCAACCATGTACATGTATCTAAGATGTGCCAATGTCTCAACAATATTCCCTAGGCATGCATCATAACAACCAAGATCATATACCAAGTATATGCCTCCAATATATGCCAATATCACAAATATGTGCCTCTAATAATGAACCATAACATCCGTAAACTAAGTACCAATGATATGTCTCAAGCATGTATTAATATCACCAAAATATGGACCTCAACCATATAAACCATATACCAAAAGGGCCTCCAAGACATGCCTTAAGCATGTTCCATATCATCCATGAAATAAGCCTCAAACTAACACATAAAAGAAATACCTTTACTCAATATTCGCTACCAAAACTTCACTGCCAAAACTTCACGACCAAAATTTCACTCCCAAAAGTTTTGGCTACCAAGACTTCATTACCAAAACTTCGTGGCCAAAAATTCACTACCAAAAGTTTTGGATATCAAAACTTCGCCAACAAAACTTCGCGGCCAAAACTTCGCTACCAAAACTTCGTTGCCAAAACTTCGCTACCTCGTAAATGCTACAAAAATATTTACCAAAATATCACTTGAAATATAGATAATCATTGAACTTGTGTGTGTATGTATGAGTGAATTCTTGTGGTGTATTTATACGTTTACAAAGTAACTTCTTTCCTTAATTCTAGGATCAAACTTTATTTTTTTGTTACAACCACTTTACCCTTTAATTAAGACTTGTAACTGTTTGGGGGCTTCTTAACCATTCTTCGGGGCTTCCAACTTCAAGAAGGAAACTCCTCAACCATGAGGAACCACATGGCCTACCACCTACCTTTGGAAATAGTATGACGAGGAATATCCATCTATGATGGTTTTGTATACACTTTAAGTATTCTTCAACCTAATTTTCCTCCGTCAACTTCGAGCCTAATGACCACACCTAAGGGTTTCTTGTAGACTTATTCAAAGAGTCTTCCTGTGAGGGATATGATTAAAATTATGCTAAAAGGGGACCACTTTGGATACTTCTTCAATTATACCCAATACTTCTAGAGGATTCTATAATTCCTCTAAAATTGACATCATTGACAATCAATTGTTCAACAACATCAATGACAACCAACTATCCAAAAATATTTCCTTTTGGCATTGATGGAAACAATCATACTCCAAATATCATACTCCACTTGTGACCAATGCTTTTGATATTTCTCTCCTCAGGTTTCTCTCCCCCTTTGACATCAATGGAAAAGGGTAACTCCCCCTATCGATATGTCTCCTCCGAACAATCTCTCTTTGACTTCATGCACTCACCATATCTACATGCTTCTTATCTTTCTTTCCTGATACCTTTCTATGACAATTTGTATCCCTTAAATTCTCTTTTATATGTCATGTAGATCAATGTGAAATTTCTGTACATACTCCCTTTCCTCTCTTCCGATGCTCTTTGTCCATTGGTGCTTCCTCATGTAATTCACTGACATATATAAAAATAATTCAAAGTTAATTGACTTCAAATATTCATGGCTTGTCAAGTTCACTTCTTAATGATAATATCATTCAAAAATTTTCTTTTGACGATATAACTTCTTCTGACAGTTTCTCTTCCCTGTTATGTTGTTCCTTTCATTGCTTTCTTTCCCGTGACTAACTGATTCCACTTGTCCACTGATTCCAATTGTTAATATGATTTCATCCACTACCATATATCTTCTCTAATTCATGTCTTCTGTACTCTCTAATAGACCTTCATGTCAATTTTTCATGAAAACCTGCATAGGAGACCTAACTAAAGAAAATACAAACAAATCTTATCAAGAAAAGGACAAGAGATTCAATATGGAAGAATGAGAAAATACAGTCACACTACACCAATGAGATAATCAATAATGATAAAATGAATGAGTGATATACACATATATGAAATAACATTCCATAATTAAGAAAAGAAAACAAGCAGTGAGCTTTTCTTAGGAATGCATGCATAATAGTGGTGGTCTAAAACAGAAAGTCTAAAATAGAACTAGCTATAGTTAACTACCACTGAACTAGTGAGTCGAAAACAAAAATATTTCCAACACCCCCCCTGAACATCAGTATGAAGTAACAAAAAATGAGTCCTGACAAATAGGATGTTATAGGTACTCATGTACAATGCAACTAATGAACAATGAATGAAAATGAGAAAAGAAGGAAAACCATGTGGGAGAAGAACCCCCTCTCAAAAGACAATGCATATAAAGAAGAAAAGGAAGCTGCTAGGAATCTGTGTTCTTCACTCCAAGATGATCCCACAAAGTATGAAACTTCATCCCAGTGAAGGTATTGGTGAAGATGTCAATAGTATGTTCAGAGGAAGGACATAACTGCAAATCAATGATCCTGTCATGTACTAGATCTATGATGAAATTCATGTGGACCTCAATGTGTTTGGTTAGCTATCGCTATATTGGATATTTTCAAAATCTCAGTGTACTTTGATTGTCACACCATATGAAAATAAGACAATGAAACTTGATACCAAGCTCGGTAAGGAAGTGTTGAAGCCAAAGTGCCTGAATGGCACAATTGACTACTCCTCTGTACTCGACCTCTACAGAAGATAAAGAAATGGATCATTTCTTCTTACTTGACCATCAAATAGGGCTAGAACCTAAAATGAGAGTGTACCCTAAAGTGGACTTGCGATCTGTGCCATCTCCAGCCCAATCTAAATCTGTGAAGCCTATGAGATCCAATGCGCAACCAACTGCATAGTGAATCCCATAACTCAAGGTGTCGTGAACATATCCGAGGATGCATTTGGAAGCCTTCCAATGCAGATAATGGGGATCTTAAGAAACTTCTCCTAATGCATATGAGATATGCAAAAGGGTGTGGGTGAGATACACAATACTTCCCACCAATTATCGATACAAAGTGTTGTCCACTAATGGTGTATCCCCTCCATGCTCAAGTCTGATCCCAGATAAGAAGGGTGTAGGTGCATACTTATAGTATTTCATGTGGAATCTATCTAGAATATCCTTGACATACTTATCTTGAGCAATTTTGATGCCAGAAGCATCCTGACTAATCTCAAGACCAATAAAGAAGTGAAGTGGACCCATGTCTTTCATAGAGAACCTGTCATGAAAAATATATTTGACCACAACAATGGATGAAGAAGAGCTACCAGTGATAAAAAGATAATCAACATAGAGTACTAAAATCATCAAAGAGTCAGTAGTCCTCAACATGTAAAAATTGCAATCTTATTTACATCTAACAAAATCATGTGAAAGAAAATAGGAATCCATATTTTCATACCATGATCTAGGTGTCTGCTTGAGGCCATAGAGTGAATTCTCCAGTCTGCATACTAAATATGAGTTCTGAATGAACCCTTATGGCTACTCCATGTTGATCTCCTAAGAAATATCACCGTGAAGAAAAACATTCTTCACATCCATCTGGTGAACTTCTCATCCTTTGGCTACTGCAATGGATAGAACCAAATGAATGGAGTCCATCTTTTCTACAAGAGAAAAATTCTCATCATAATATATCCCATGAATATGCTAAAATCCTTTTGCAACTAATATTTCCTTGTACTTGCTCACATGACCATCTGCTACTCTTTTGGTCCTATAGACCCATTTTCATTTGACAAGTTTCCTCCCTGGTGGAAGCAGAACTAGATCCCAAGTCTAATTCTCTAGGAGTGAGTCATACTCCTCCTTCATGGATGCTTCCCATAATGGATTTATAACAACCTCACTATAGGTCTACATATCAAAAGATTGAACCATATAGCAATGCATGGGCATCACTGGTTCAAAATTTGAAAATACATGAGAATGATCCTCATGCTAAGATCGAGTCCTCCTCGAATCCAATGGATCCCCTACAAGGTTTCCTGTTGCCTGAAGTGTGGAATGTGCCCACTTGGGCATCTACTGAAGCTCCAACGCTGGTCCTCATATAGTTGTACTACCTACTTGAATCCAGGTACCGAATCCTCTGAGTCTGAATATGTAGCATCTGAGTGTATGGAATCATCATCTCCGATGTCTAGAACTGATGGATGCATAAGAGTATCTTCATGTTACACTGGTGGTGCATGCAAAGGAATCTCCTCAAACTGAAAAATGTGCTCAATGATGAGCCAGTCTATAGAGAGATCAATAAACTTGTACCCCTTCACATCATCTGGATATTCCACAAAAATGCAAGGTGTGCTCTATGGATCTAATGCTTTCCTCTTTTCAGAAGAATATGGGCCCATGCACAAGATCCAAATATGCGAAAGTGTGTGACATTTGGTTAGTCACTTTTCCAAGCCTCAAAAGGTGTCATGTCCTCAAGAGATCTAAGAGGATATATGTTCTGTATGTAAGAAACATAGTTAAGTGCCTCAACCCAAAGCTTGGAAGGAAGAGACCTTGCATGTAACATGCAACTGGTCATCTCCTTGAGAGATCTGTTCTTCCTTTCAACAAATCCATTTTGTTGTGGAGTGTATGGAACTGTATGATGCAACTAGATACCAACCTCATGAAAAATATTATGAACATTTTTTTTGATATACTCCCTCCCATTGTCTGTACGAAGGATCTTGATCTTATTCCTAGTTTGTTTTTCTACTAGATATTTGAAGTCTTTGATATGATCAAAAAATTCATACTTTTTCTTGAGAAAATAAACCCAAGTATAGTGTGAGTAATCATCAATAAATGTAAGGACATACCTTGTTTTTCTAATGGAAATATGTGAAAATGGACCCATGATATCACTATGAACAAGATCCAAGGAAGAGGAGGCTCTCTTTGCCTTCCGCCTTTCAAATTTCTCTTTAGGATTCTTGCCAAGAATGCATCCTTCAGAAACCCCTTCAGAAAAGTGAATGTCTGGAAAGACTTTGACCATTCCTTGCTTGTAAATTTGTTGCATGTACCTAAATTTTAAATGAACGAATCTCTCATGCCATACTCTGATACTATCATCAACATGCATAAGTAGTAAAGAGTAGTCATGGTCAACAAACTTAGTGAATTTATACAACCTTGATTTGTGATATACCTCACCTATTACAATAATGGAATTATCATGTATGTCAAGTACATAAACTGAATTTGATGAAAATTCAACCTTTTTACTTGTTTGAGTGATCTGATAAACTGAGAGAATATTTATAGAAATATTTGGAACATGTAAAACATTCTAAAAATTGACATTAAGGAGTTCCACTCTTCCCTCTCCTTCTACTACTACTGGAGTATCATCCCCCATTAAAATAAGGGGTCTTGAGAAGGAACTCAAGGAAGTAAAGACTTCCTCTTTGGCTTCCATATGATGTGATGCACTAGACTCTATAATCCATGAATCATATTAGGAATTAATTACAACTAGAGAATGATGATTACTTTTCTTAGGAACATGATATTCTTCCTTCTTCTTCTTGGCTCCTTCATGAATGAAGCTTCCAAGGTTGTTCCTATGAAGTACTTGTGCCATAAGATCGATTTTCTTCTTCATGCACGTGGATTATTCATGATTTGGTTTATTGAAGTAAGTGCACTACTTTCCCTTCTTCTTATTTCCTTTGGAATTTGAAGAGTCTTTGGAACCTAAAGAATCCTTGAAGGGTTTGGAATATCCCTCCTTTTCTTTCTGTTTTTCCTTTCCTTTCTGTTTGTATTTTTTATTGGATGACCCTTTTCCATCCTACATGGTGAGTTTATGTTCTTTGGGTTCCTTAATTAGGCCCATATGAATGATTTTCGTTTGCTAATGTGTGAGAATCAATGAATTGCTCCATGCTAGGAATATTCCACTTTGATCCCAAAACATATCTGCTATAATGGAAAGTGGAGACATAGACATCATATCCTAGTCCTAGCTTAGCCAAAATTCTTAGAATAATTTGGTCCTCTGGTTTAGACTTATCAATACCACAATATTCCAAGCTCACTATCAAATATTTAAGCTTGGTAAATAAATATTGTATATTATCAAAACTTTTAGGATCCAAGGTATTCAACTATGCCTTAATCATATGACCTCTCATCTCATCCTGCTTTCCAAAGAGACCTTCCAAGGTGGTATAGATCTAATTTGGAGTATTAAATGTGGCACCATGAAACCATAAATTAGTTGAAATTAATTCAAGAAGAAGTCATGTGGCCTCATCCTTATGGTTCACCAATCTGGTCTTCTCAATCGCTGATGTAGGTTTCGTTTTTGTCACCATCGTCAAATTGTACAATCCTGTCCTTTTGAGTTGGAATTCATCCTTCGTCTTCCATTCAAAATAATTATACAGTGTGAGAATTATCACAAAATTTTACTAAATAATTGGTGTCATATCCATCCCTCTTATTGGTTATGCAAACCCTGGAAATTAACCCTCAATTTGCAAGTAAAAAATCCTGAGAAATCACTGGAAAAAGTCAATTTTTGAAGATTGTCGCACCTTGTCTGAAGGACACAGAGAAAAACTGTCACACCCTATTGGAAGGATATAATGTGACACTGTCACACCCTGTTAGAATGACACAGTGCGCAATGTCACACCCTGGTCAAGGTTAAATCATGACACTGTTTGCGACACTTATAATTTTGTAAGTTTGTGACTAAATGTTGCACCTTTCGACAGGGAGAGGGTGTGGCACTGTAAAATATGTAGATTATTCTCTTCAAAAAATATGATTTCCCTCTTCTTTGGCTTGTCTAGTTTGCTCCAAGCAGCTCGTATATGATACCATGCCAATTTTTCATGGAAACCTGCACATGAGACCTAGCTAAAGCAAATACAAAAAAATATTATCAAGAAAAAGATGAGAGATTCAATATGGAGAATGAGAAAATATATTCACACTACTCCAATGAGATAATCAATAATGATACAATGAAGGAGTGATATACACTCATATAGGAAAGATCATTTCATAATTAAGAAAAGAAAACAAGCAATGATATTGTCTTAGGAATGCATACATAATAGTGATGGTCTAAAATAGAACTAGCTCTAGTTAACTACCACTAAACTTGTGAGTCGAAAATATAAATATTTCCAACACTTCCAAATATCTCATAAAATCCATCTCTATCCATATGTCATAAGAAACTATCCATGAATATGATACACAACTGCACACAATGCTGAATCATCTGCTGCAACTTATCAAAACATATTCTTTGATGCTTTTCAAGCCGTCTGTTCAATATGAAATTCAGACTCTACATGTCTACAACAATATGTACTGAATATGTTCCTATCTGAATACATGCCTGGAATCCTCTATATGAATCTCTGCCTAAAATGTGTGCCACTGATATTATTTGTAACCGTCAGCTGATACCTGCATGGGATTGTATTATGAAAGCTTCTCCTCAAATAATCAAACTGTCACCAGACATTCTACACTTCTGTCATCAAACCATTCTAAAATTTCCTTTCCAAAATTTTCAAATTCTTCAGACTGCTCAAAATATTGTTCTATGATCTGTAGAGCTACTACTTAGACTCCCCTTGTTAAATATTCATATTTACTGGGAGTCTCCAAGCCGCATGGCTTAAAAAAATACCCTCTCTAATGCAGAGTAATCTTTCTCTTCGTTTGTGGGGACATCTTCTTCTTCCTAAAATTTGACATTCTTTTCATCTTCTTCCTGAATTTTGACATCTTCCTCTTTATCTGTAGATTCATCATGATCTTGCGTTGCTGAAAATATTGTGAGTACGATCTCTGGGACCTGGTTTTCATTCACCTATTCTTCTTATTTTTAATTTTTTCTCCAAACCTTCTTGTATATGACACCTTCCTTTTGTCCTGTAGATTTGTTTTGATCTCATACTACTGCAAATCCCGAGAGTATGACTTCTGGGTGTTCTTCCTTTACCTGTTCTTATTTTCTTTTCCAAATCTTCTTATATATGATATCAGTGTTTTGTTTCATATAAGTGTTATAGAAACATTTGCCTCACCCTATGCAATCTTGCACATAGGGAAATTTTCCATTTCCCTATGCAGACTTGAAGTCCCTTTTTACAAATCCTAGAGCTAAAAACAATATTTTTCCACATACACACACCCTACCTATATTACAACATGCGTATATGAAGGTTGCACCACTACATTCCATGTACATTGGCAAATGTGCCCAAAATTAAAAAATGGTGTCAGGATTCGATGTCATGTCATGAGATCAATGATCCTTGGCCTTTCATATACTGGAAATGTTTCGAATCAGCCCTTCAGTTCCACTTGAAGGCTATAAATGGGCCAAATTTGAGCTATGGAAAAGAGGAGAAAGAATTCAAATTTGAGAGCAAAGTTACTCTAGAGAAATTATTCACTTCACATTGAGTTTGCATCCCTTTGTCCTTTAAGTCCGAACACATTGTTCAGCCCCCAAGATCTTCCCTTATTGATTGATAATTTCATTGTCTCTCTTATATGAGTTTTCATTTGGTGGAGGATTGAAGTGGTGGAGGCCTAGATGGAAGGAACTTAGTTTCTCGGTTCTGAACTATGCCAACACAGAATTTTGTAACTCATTCACTTCTGCTGATTATATCTTAATAGAAATACTATTTTCTCGTCCAATTAATATCTCGCAAATATTTGAATTATTATTCCATGGGCATATTTGGTATGAATGTTGATGGATTATTCTATTGAATGTGCTAACATTATATATTATCACCATATGCTTGCATTACTTGGTTGTTGAGGACTAGTTACAGGTATATTTCTTTGGGTCAAGTGCTCAACGATGGACTTCATCAAACGTCTGGATGAGGTAGGCCTTTTATCTTGTCTTGCTATAATATTTGTATATATAGCATACTTGAGATTAGAGTTGATTTTTGTATTCATTTCTGTCTATTGTGGTTTACCCCTAGCCATAGATATATTTTCATCGTAACAAAAGTGGCGACCATACTGGGGATATAATCTTCTTTTTTTGGGTTTGGAGTGTTTTTCTCCTTAGATTTCTCTCGTTCATACTAAGTTTCTTATTTTATGATTACTTGACAACTTCTATTCACTCTGAGTCTGAGTTTCTTAGCCTTCTCCTTAGCCTAGCTGTGTTTTGACACATATACTAGCGTTTTTGCTTGACAGTCGCATACATACGCGTTCTGTACTTTTGCAAGCTACGTACATACACACTTTTCACTTGAATAGTCATGTACATCAACCTTTATTGTGTGATTGCTAAGTTTGGTGGTTGCTGGGTAGATTTTGATGATTTATGAGTCTTCTTGGGTCTCTGTGGTGATTGTTAAGTGTCTGTGGAATGACAAGAAACTTATCTTTGGTTGAATTTTTTGGCGATGCCTTTCTCATCATATTTTCATTTAGATTGTCCTTGCAACTTGGGCTGGGTGTTTTTCTCCTTGATATCCTACTTAGGTTATCTCTGTCTATACACAGTAGAGTCTTTATATCAAGCTGCTGTTTAGTCCTTGCATTTTCATTCTCTTATATTGAAAATAAAAAAATATTAGACATTTTACATTGATTGGCATTTTGATCTCTTGAGTCTTTGTCATTTATCTTAGTGCATGTAAATAAAGAATGCATTTTATTTAGAGTTGCATAATTGAATTGAAAATTGCATTTTTGAAAAGCATATCATTTATTGGAAATTGAAGTTAGGACATGTTGGGGCTCATAAATGTCCTATTTACATCCATCTTTCCCTTCATCATTCTCCACATTTCATTGCCCCATTAACCTTTCATGACATCATTTCCATAAATATACTTGGGTTTCACCTTATTTTTCTCCACTTTATTCATTTTAGTATTTAAAAGGAATTTGTGATTAAATGTTAGAAAATCAACATGTTTTCATATATATCTCAAATATGCGTGATCTTTGTAATGTGTAGGAATATGAGAAGGATTAATTCAAAAGGACTTCTCGAATACTTCCTCCACCATTTCAAGATTTGAGGAGATAATGCAATCCCATTCCAAGGAGAAGATCATGGAGATTTGGTTGGAATATCTTATCCAAGATATATGAGATATATGTGTGAGGATTTGAAGGGATTATATTTTGTAATAATGGGAAATAGGTTGAGAGAAAAGTGGATCTGTAATAATGAGATGGTTATCTTATCTTCAAGGCTCTCATGTATAAAAGCGAGTTCTCTCTCTTCATGAGAATTCAATTAGGATGTAATTAGAATTAGAGTAGTCACTAATGGTAGTCATTAGGATTTGAAAGAGAAAGGGGTTCTTAGCTTTGATTCATGGTTTTGGTTTTCATGCTTTCATTATTCTGTTATGAAGATTGATTTGATTATTGAATGTAAGATTGCTTCATTGGTGAGAGCTCTCATATGTTGTTATGCCATTCAACTCTTCACTTGTTGTATC